>LAVV01002332.1:8756-21243 GCA_001263375.1 Puccinia sorghi
ATCACCAGATGACAAGTGACATCAGGCTACTGAATTGAATCAATTCAGTAGCCTTGTGTCACCTGTCATCAGGTGGTCCTGGTGTATAGTCATAGGGTTTGTCGTCCTCATGATCTTCTTTGCTCTCTTTCAATCAGCTGATCTTCCTATAACTCTCAGTTCTGCTGTCTCGTCCCACGTCTCCACTCTCTCTCAGTTGTCTCTAGTCAAATCATTTCTCAAGGGTTTGTTTATTATCTGTCAGTCTTCTTTCTCTTTCCTCAAATGTCCTGTTTCTAATCTCTTTGTCTCCAGTTTTGCCCTTTTTGATTAATTCAATAAAAAATCAAGTCACAGGTTATTTAAGGCTGTCAATTACAGAGGTTTGTAGATGAAAAGTAAAAATAAATGATAAAATGTTGTAGAGAGGTAGAAAAGCAAAAGAACACATTAATGAGGAAAAAGGATGGAAATTGTTTACAGATAGAATGAAGAAAAGCTATTTTTCCTTCTGATCCCCAAAGGATGAGAACCATTACTTGATACTTCAGATGATGGTGAGTCTTTTCCTGAGAGATTTCTCTTTCCCTCAGATTTTTCTTAACACAGTATTAGAAACCAATATATCCACTACATACTCCCATCTTTATAATAAAAGAAACTCGCAGTTGAAATCTAATATTATTATCCTTTGATTATAAGACTAGTATAGTATTATATTCCTTTCCATTTCTGCCAGAATACTTGACCAATCTTCAGGTAACCAGCTTGGCTTCCTCCATCTGTTATTTATTCCTGTTATCCTCTTTCTGCACCCTATCAAGCCCCGAGGTGACTTAAGATTTCCCTGTTCTCTGACTAGCAAGCCAGACATAAGACTAAGTCGGCCTTCCCCAGCAGTTTGAAAAACCTCCTGACATGGTTACTTGAATTTATCTACGGTCATAGCACTACACCACCTGCAGGTAAGTAGCATAGGCCTGACAAGGGCCATGTGCAGGCGGACGTGAATTAGTCCAGCACTTCTTTGGTCTGGGAGGGCGGTCATAGTTTGCTGGCTGGACTGTTTCGCATAAATATTCAGTAAGAACCATAAAATAATGATGAAATAGCTGAAACAATACAGTGAAAACATGAAAGAGCAAAGTGAGCAGCCAGCCGATAGTATGAGGAAGAAATGAAGGAAGGGTGGGTTCCTTTATCTACACATGGAATTGCCTTGGAAAGCTTTGGTATTCAGAATCAATGCAATGATCAAGCCGTACAACCCAATGACCTCTGTATAGGCAAAATTCCGAATAGAAAACGGTGTCAGTTTGAGTGGATCTGGCTTGCGAGGCGCATTAGCTCCAATGAGAGAGTGACATACCGGCGAAAATAAGCATGAGGACCATGGAAACAAACATTCGTGACTGAAACAGGAATGCTCGCGCGCACTGCCAAATTTTGGGGGGTGGCTATCAGCAGTAGTTGGTTTGAAGCTTGTGAGAGGATTGGGAGCTTACCGCGTCACCGATGAGTCCGATGGCGTGGCCGGCGGCCAGTCCGGTCATCCCACACGACAAGCCAGCGGCCAGATGAATGAAGCCACTGTGTAAGATAAATGAAACGAACCATCCGGTTAGTGGAGAGATCTGGCTTGAAGTCAGCGCTACGGCGATCACATGTGAGGAAACATGGACTCAAACGCAAATAGAGAATATGGTTTTCGAGCATCCATGCCGCCTATTATCAGAACCGAGACGACCAATCCATAACTTAAAACGCGCTTAACGGTGAGCAGGGTCAGAGATCAAACCACACCAGCCAAAGTGTTGTGTGAAATCCACTTGGAAGATTGAATCTCGACCTACACCGCAATAATTCCAGCCATGACGACGGGGATGAGGGACTTCGAGTCGTATGGGTCGGATGATGAGTGGATCAGTTTATATCGAAGATCGGCGAATCTGATACTCAAGCACCACTCACTTTCATCACGGCGTCGGGTTTCATGATCCCTAACCCAGTTATTCCGATGCCTGCTTTCGCCGTCCCATATGCTGCACCGATGGCTGAAGTAGAAAATTTTTTAGCCGAGCGCCTTCCTTGCTTCAAAATAACTCATCGACAAGCGAGGTTGGGTCTCACTTGAGAAGATCATCTGTATTTGCGGTTATTTCGTCATGATTGTTTGATCACAGTAAAAAAAAAGAGTGAGTGATTCAAAGTGCCACGATTTCTTGTTTCTGACGTTCATATGACAGGAGAGTTATGGGTACTAACGGAAGAAGCCACACCCGCGAATCCGAAGAACGGGGCTTGAGTGGGTTTGTAGATGTTTCCAAAAACGAAGCAGGTCAGCGAGGGGGGGGGGGGAAGTGACAGTGGGGCCACACAGATCGACTGTTTCTTGCTTACCGTATACTGGACAGACCTCGAGTGACATTCTTGAGGAGGTCGTGGTTGGATAGTTCTGCTGTAGTTGTGTTGTGTTGTGCTGTGAAGGTCGATTCCAGTGGAGTGTGCTGCAAGTGAAGCTTCTGCAGTGCAGGCACTCCATATGAAGCTGCCAAAGCCACCTGGCACGTCACACCCGCAAGCATCCAGAGACAGCAGCAATCAACAATTTTTCTATGAAATAATGAAGGTTTAGAAATACACCTATCTCACTCCAGCTTCAAGGCTGTTCCTAGTCCACAATTTTACAAACTCATTTAGAGGGCTTTTATGCTTGGGAGCACCATGGATGCTGCATTTCTTCATGAATCAACCCCGTCGTAATGCAACAAAATGAATTGGTTTCCAGGTTTTCTAGCTTAAATGTCCCCAATTGATAAGAAAATATGACCTATCTCATGTTTAAAATTTAAAACAATTAAAAGGGAATTTGTATTCCCATGGCCTAATGGAATCTCACAAATGTTGTTTTTTGAAGCACAGACCATCCAAAAAATATAATCACAAACATAAAAATCAAAAATTTTGGAATATAAACTCCAAATCTCATATAAATCCTTAAATATTATTGAACCAATACATTAGATATGAAAATAACCTAGCACCCTAGATAAATTCATGAATCAACTCCTTTATAAACCTCATCAGATATAGAAACAAAAAACTCCTCTATTTTAAAAGTCTCAAAGCAAGATGGCAGACACGAGTCAAACAACTAAAAAAGACATCTAACTGGCCCTATAGGCAGAGGTTGAAATCATTGACTATTTACTAACTTAAATAAATATTTAATATCAACTCCAGAAGCCAAGTGATAAATTAAGTAATTCAAGTAATATTGTTTTGGAGAAATTAACACAAGAAAAGTGAATATAAATAAATGCCAAGTAATGCATACTTTTACAAACTAGTTCAAACACTCTTATATCCTAGGATTATAAAAAAAATTATCAATAAGAGAAGAAATAGAAAGCTAACAAGCCTCCAAAAATGCCTCAAGTTAGCCCAGGAGGCTCTTGTAAATATCCTTCATCATCAATAGAGAATCACAGGGTTATCAAACAAATTTATAGGACTCTGATGTTGCCTCCATACTCCCATATGAGGGTAAAAGGTAGCATACTTCCCTCAGTAAAGTTTTAAAGGAGAATCCTTACTCCCAATAAAAGGTCCAAATAAGCATCCTTAATTACATGTAGAAGTGCTTAAACAGTGAATTTATACTAATATTCCTAGCATCACCTCACTTCTTTTTTTTTTTTTTTTTTTTTTTTTTTTTTTTTTTTTTTTTTTTTTTTTTTNAATATAATGTATATAGCAAAGATAAAAAAGAAGGATTCAGGGATGAGTAGGAAAGAGAAGAAATTCCAACAGTTACTCCAGAGGGAATCGCAGGGGAAAACCAGACCGTTATAATAGGCTAAAGAGGTCTGGAAATTGGCCAGCAAGGGCCCTGAGGAGTAGGGTGGTGCAGCATATAGCATAAATCCAGTGGGGTGTGGGGGAGTTAATTTGTGGTCAAAGGGAAGGGGGTTGAATCTAGTGATCTATCTCTCTATTAAAACATAGTGCAGATATGAAGAGTCAATACATATTTCAATAATCACTCAAGGCATAATATTCACAATCTTTCTGAGTTTCATTTCAGCAAAGATTAGTAAAATTAAGGGATTGTTTATTGTTGTATTTGAAGAGCAGACTTACTGTGTTATCCAATTTTTTGGCAGGGAAACCAGAGAGTACCCAACACTAATGGAGAAAGGCTTCCAGTTTTTCTTTCCAAAATGGTCAGGGCTTATTCATGTTACATCCATGATCCAGAAGTGGAGTGCGTGGTGTGGTATTCTTAAATTTTGAAAATAAAACAATTATTTCTTTTCAATCCTTTTCCTATTATTTTCTATCACTTTTCGTTATTTTTCTTCTAACAGGCCCAAAATAACAGACTGTGACTGAATAAATGGACTTGACAGCTCAAATTACCACCTGTTCACCTTGGATGGCAACTCCTTAAACCCCTTGAATCAGAAGGTATGGCCACCTTCAGCTACATCCCAAAAATAAAAACACTATCACCTACATGTTACAGTATTGACACAGGACAACCCAGCTTACAACACTACACAGTCTTAAACACATAGCCTAATTGACACTGCCTCATGCAGTGTTCTATTATTTCATACCCCATATCTGGAAACATAAGTATGTACATGGTCTATGTAGCCTTATGGATATTCAGAAAAAGTGCAGGGCTGTTCATTCATGACCTGATGGCTGTGTAAATACAGTGCAGACACAGCCTTGTGGCTGTGCAATTTACTTGTACCCTTGTAGCTAAATAACTCCCCTCTGGCTAGATAAGGAGGCTCTCCTCCAGTTGTTTTTCCCTTACTCACCAGAATATCACCACGACCAATCAATAAGCCCCTGATGACAGGTTACATGAGGCTACTTAATTGATCCAATTCAATAGCCTTATGTCACTTTTCATCTGGTGATCATTGATTGGTCCGGTGTCAGATTTTCCTTGCCAGATTCTGGCATCAGACTCACAATAGTGCCTTATCACATATAACACTATCCATCTGGTCACTCTATAATAACATCCACCAATCAATTTAGTAGTTTTACAACACTATACATAAGAAAAACCCTTTCACCTCACCATTAAGGCAAGGCCCTTGGCTCAAGCCCAAAGTCATATAACTTACAGGCTCCTTGGCCAACTAGGCATTCACCCTCATCAAAAATAAGCACCTAATAACACTACATAACATCACATATAATCATCAACAACTCTCACATATCTTACCATTCCATAAAATCCCCTCATTAACATTATCAACATTCTCAAACACACATATCATCACTCATCCACTTCCAAACAACATTAGTATCTCCTTTAGCTCGGCAATGGTTCATTACAACAGCCAGAGTTCCTATCGCACAAATATAACCAGCCAGAAGTGACTTGCCATGCATCTTCTCGCTGGGAAAATTCTCTTCCCCTTTCTTTGGAATCAGATTGAGTTGAAGACAACATGACTTGAGGAGTTCAGACCAGAATCTCTTCTGGATTTTTGAGGACTCAAAGGTTGCCCGCATAGCTTCAACTATTGTACAATTGGCCCGCTTGGCCCTTCCGTTATGATCAGGATGATAAGTTTTGGAAACTAATCTTCTGATATTGTTGGCGTCTAGGAAAATTCAACAGTAGTATCTTGATATACCCTCCCTATCACTTTATGAAACCTTCCAATCTGAGATTGGGGGGCTTGTTTAGTTTCTAGAACCACAGAAGACAGATTTTTCTTTAGTCATCCCTTTTTACACTCAGAAAAAGGTCTTCACTGACACTTTTGAGCTATACAGTGTTTTTTTAAGCCAACCTTCCACTGGACCTCATGGCTTAACAATCTACACAAACTTCAATACTGTAAGATCCAGGACCCTCAACTGTCACAAAAAACACTACACAAGGTTAAACAAGCAACAAACCCCCAGGCGTCTCACATGAATCTCTCATATATCCAACCACAAGGCTTAAACATGAAAACTCTCTCAATAAACACAATCACAAGTCTGATCCATGAAAATTCTCTCAATAAACACACCCAAAAGTCTGATAAATTCAAATTCTCTCAATACACACAACCACAACTCTAGCTATGCAGCCATCATGCCCCCTGTTCCATACTCCTTTGTTTTATGGTCTGCAGTCAACATGAAGCATGCTCCAGCCAAGCTGCCATCCAAACTCCACCTGTTTGCATTTGTATATGTTTTGGCACAGTCACTGTACAGTTTGCACAGTGACTGTGCATCAAAGTTTGGTTGAATCACTCTGGGAGAAAGGTGGGAGTAACACCAAAAGCTTTGTTGGACTTTCTATTGAGCTTGACAATTGCTCCCATCAACATTCTGGTTAGTTTTGAACTCTAATTGATGCACCATGAGTGTCTGTATGTCGGTTGCTAGCAACCAACATTGAGGAAGCTCTGGTTGAAGCTCCTCTCTTTCTGGAGGCACTCCTTTGTTCTCAGTCACTGCGCAATAGTTTTTTTCAAGGAGCTTGGACCTAGACTTGGTCTGTCCTGAATGTCGCTTGCTAGCCAGCAACCCAAAAATGTTTGTGGTGGCAGAGCCTCCTAGCAAGGAAGTTACACCAATGTACCTCTCACAAGGCATAAGTCAGTCAAGCTCACATTTCTGGTGACAGGGTTTTTTCTTCTTCTTCAAACAAGGTCTACAATTTCTCAACTGCCGCACCCTCATGTGCTAGGAAATAACTCCCCTGGAAGTGGGTTCTGGTATCAACAGAAATGTAAAAACCACCCAAAACAATCATGTTGACTCATGCCCAACTACATCCTTGTGAGTGAGTAATGACAGAAGTCCTCTGAAGGGTTACTTTTGAAGAACACCATTCACCTTCAAGCGAGGGACTCAGCTAAGTCAGGCCTTTCTTCCTGCCATCTATCTGTTGGAAACCACTTCAAATATGTAAATATGGTGGCTTCTTAGTCTTGCGCCCAGCCCAAAGAAGCCCTTGAAAGCATACATGCCATCAGCAGGTACCCTCAATGATGATGAAAAGCCAAGTCCACAACAAAATTTGCTCTCCCTGAACCTGCAGACAGGAGCAAGACAGCCTAACCTTTTCACAAGAAACCACGACATCAATTGGACTTTGTCCAGACTTTGGGGATACAACCTCGTCGCTGTGTGTATACATTTTAAAATCCTTCCTAACACTCCTACATACTGAAAATGTCTCCCCCCTCCGCAAATAAAAGCCCAGAATATGTTTACAATGTTTGTACACTTTTGACAGATCTGTCGCTTGGATTCGGTGGGTCTGTATAGATCTAGTTACAATGGAAGAAGCCTATAATGCTTGTTTGTCTGTACAATCAAAGTCTATCGTCCCTCTACTCGTCGATCAATACCCACGTGAGAACCCGAGTCTTCATCCAGTAGCGACGAAATGGGCCCTTGAAAGCAATTTCATCATGATTCGGAGGTTAGTCATTGTTGAAGGCTACTCAGTTCCAAGCCACTGTCTGCTAATCGCTCATTAACCAGCCCTTTCGACTGGGTAGATGATTGATGGTGAAGGCTGATATTTTCAAAATCAACCTGAATCCTGTCTGAACCTTCTTCCTGAAGGGCAAGACCCTCGGACTGCAGCACATCTGGGGTTTGTGATCGGGTGTGAGTGTTTGAAGAAAGTGTTGGGGAGAGCGGTGTGGAAAGCGAGAGCGCGGCATCCTCTTTGAGCATATGCCTCCGTAGTCTATCAAGTTTTTGGCTGCGTCAGAAATCGCTGCGCGGACAGTGCGTGTGTGGGAGATAGAGAGAAATAGAGAGAGATGAGTACAGATAGAATTACAGACCTCTGCGCGTTCAGCCGATGCTTCTTACTACGCTCATGGTTATCCCATGCACCCTGACTCTTGAATTCTTTACTACATGCAGCACAATACCAATCATTGATTGCCGGTTCAGGCTCTTCTTCCTCAAGTTGCTCCTCAGTAGCTGATTCGCCAGGCTCTTCCTCCGCTTCAGAACTTTCGTTTCTTTCGTCCTTCTGACGTTGCCAGGTTTGTTCTCGAAACTGACGAGCTTCCTCCTCTCTCTCCTTTGCCCTCCGTTCGGCGACCTCACGCAGCTCACGCTTGATCCGTTGAATCTCCTGCGCACGCCATTTTTCGGGGTTGCTGGCCGTACTGGCGGCAAAACGTGGGTCGCGCTTCTTGATAAAACTGACCAGACTCCGAATTGTTTCATTGTATTCGCGTCGGGCATTTTCTCGTTCACGTTGGTTCTCTTTATCCATCAGTCTCTTGATCCGTCGATCAACCTGTTGGTTGGTCCGATGAGGTTCCACCCATTCAAAGCTTTTTTGGGTGGAAAAATTGCTCCAAGCTGAATAGAAGTGTTTTAAGGCTCGTGTTCCATCAACGTCTTGGTCGTAACTCGATCCGCTTGTCCCAAATGAAGGATAGATCATGGTGGTATCTTTTCGGGCAATTTTTTCCTCTGATGACAACAAGTTGAAGAGATTTCTGTAGATGGTGAAAAACGAAGCGGCTGAGTCGGAAAAGTCCCCCTTCCAGAGGGTTGAATCAAAAAACTTGAGCAGTTGTTTGGAGGTGATTCCAGGATTTAGCGAGGAGCGAGAGTTGTTCGGTTTGAGATGGGTGGGGTCAAAGTCATCCATACCTGCGCACCAAAAAAAGAAAGGATGAAAAATGATGCTCAGTTGGGTCAGGGGAGAAAACCTGGATGGCGTACCATCACTATTTGCATTCAACAGTTCATCACGATGTCTATCATAGAAAGCACGCTCGTCTTCATCACTCAGGATCTAGCATACAAGAAAGAGAAAACCCCTTCCAATATTTACGTCAGTGCCCATAAGAGAAGTGGACGTGAACAGTGCTTGATTAATGAAGCTGGATGAGAACATACCTCATACGCCTGTTGGATTTTAGCAAACATTTTTGTAGCCATTTCGACGTTATCGTAATTTTTATCAGGATGATGAACGAGAGCGAGTTTCCTGAAGGCCTTCTTGATCTCTTCACCGGAAGCATCTGAGCTGACTTGCAAGACTGTTTGCATGAATAGATTATTGAGGGCCTGTTTGAGCTGCAATCTTTGCGCTGAATTCGAAACATTGGACTTCGAAAAATGTGTACCACACCTTGGTAAAGGTCCTCGGTCGCAGAATCCTCGCTAGCATTGTTCGCGTTCGACTGATTCCCGCCTGCGGTCCCTGTGCCACCACCCGGCCGAGACTCGTTAGCGCCCATCCTCGAGGAGACAGTAGTCGTGAGCCAACGTCGTCGAACGAGTGAGGTGAGTTGTGAGTGGTCGTCGAGCGGGGCATCTTCCGCTGCAGATTGCCAAGTGTGACTCCAATGTGAATATGCAGTTCGCACCCGTGACAGCTCATCAACATATCCAGTCCAACGCGGGAAACATCTGGAATCGAAACAGCTCTTTTGTTTTTAAGGTGCAATTTTGCCAGTGGCATTGCACACTATCAATATCATGGTATCTACCTACAACTTGTTAGATTGCGGTTTTGAGGAATTTTTCCTGTAGTTAATTTCTGTAAGTACCTGCATCTAACTCAAGTCTGTGATCACGTGATGGCAGGGATGTGAACCATTTTTGAGGCTGGTCATAATTGGGTAACCAGTGTTGAAATGTGAAAGATGGGAAGGCCTTCGGGGGACTAATTATAGAATGGTTGAGTGTAGTTGTTCAATTGGGAAGGGTTAGCAGCTAGGATTCAGACACTGGACTAGTTGTTTTCTTCAAAGCTATTATGATATTCAAAATTCAAACATGAAATCATCAAGACCATTCAATTTTTTCTTTTTTTGAAAAGACCTGTCACAATACAAGAAACTCTGTTGAAAACCCCTCACCAAAATTCTGAACCAGTTTTTTATGTTTGACAATTCATGATTTTAAGCACCAATTTTGAATACCATAAATTGATTGTTCTTGGAGGGGTGCAGCGGAGAGATGACTAAAGTCCATAAAGTGACACATCGAGCGTAGCACCTGGAGGTGTTTTGGGGAAAGGTTTGTGGTTAGGGAGGACCACCAACCCAGAATTCCCACACACCTGAATTAGCACATGACATTCCATAGGAAGCCAAAACCCGCAGGCATCAATATCCATCAGAAGGAAATTTCACCCACCCACCTGTGCTCTCTTATCAGTGTGGGAAATTTTGTTTTGATCTCTTGTATTCCCTACAAATTGGTACACCACTTGAGGAGTGGAACACTCCAAAAGAGGGAGAGAAAGAGCTCTACACCCATACTGGGCTAGCTTGAGAATACCAGGAAGACGGGAAACCCTGGGCTAGCCTACAGAGAGGGGAATAATCCCCAATCCCTCCATGAGCACAAAAAACCCCAGCAACAACAGATGATTATAACATTTTATCACAGTGACACTGAGCTTCTGGGGGTGATGGTTATGCTAGGCCATCCAGACCCAAAAACAAGGTAGAAAGACATAGTTATGTAATAGGGATCAAATGTGACCAAAACAACCATTATGTAATTGAAAGGTTTTGAAAATATTGAAGAATTTGATTTTTTGGAAATTTAATGGTTTCTAACTGTGGATTTGGTATATTTTTCAGCTTGTTACTATGTAGAGCCAAGCCAACATGGTATATACATGGAAAATAATAAGAATTGGTTTAGAAAAATTTGACAAACACTCATATTGGGTGAAAAAATTATCAAATATTATTGCACCAAAGAATTCTAAGCATAAAATAACCTAGGGTCACTCCCTACCTGCATAATCATAGGACTGACCCTTCACCTATTTTCTCATAGCAAGAAATAACTGCTTTAACAAAATAATCAGACATTCACAACAAAGCAATGAAATTACACAGGGATGTGAAAGACCTCTAGACACAAAATTTAAATACATAAAAATATCTTCACAAGCCTTAGAAACTTGTAGTACATTCTAAAGAATTAACACATGCTTCTGTATACCACATGTGCCACAATATAGTCCAAATATAACTATTATACTACTCCAGAACCAGAGAGGGGCACCTGGAAGCTCCCAAATAGCTCTATGAAAATGAAAGTACAATTAGTCAAATGGTGTGACAAGCCACAACATGTGACACACCACATGGCACTCTTAAGCCAGTATTGAGTCTAGATACAGACCAATTACAAACAATTGAATACTGTAACAAGTCCAAGGGACCATTAATTCTTCCCGAAGGTCCCAGAATAGACGTTAAAAGACTCCCTTTCCTCCCCCTGAATGAGGACCCAGCTCCTTCCAGCTTCAAGCTTATTCAGTACTTGCCACCATTTACTCCAACCAGTTTCCAGCCTTATAAGCTTATTCAAGTGAGTTATACCCATTCCATCCCCTGGTCCTTTTGTGCAAGAATAACCCTTGCAGGAATTATTATATATCATAATTCCTCCTAATCCTTATCCTTTATTATTCCCTGGTCACTTAAAAACACCTGTTCTACAGGCCACTTCTCCAAAAACACCTCTGTTACCCAGTTCTTGGCTCCAGAGGGAACCTTTGAAACCCCTGCTTGCAGGCCCCTCTGTGTTTTCCATATTTTTATTCTATTTCTTATTAAACCAAAAATCTCAAAAAATCCTTCAAAATATTAAACATCCCCAAAAACTTCAAAAAAATATTATTTTAATTATTTTTGTGATATTTGTAGCCCTTTTAGCTAGAGGAATATTATTCCTGGCATCAAGGTAGCTCACAATATTTGACATATAGTTTATCAAACAATATTTACTTCAACCCCTCAAACAATATAGTACTCATGAATGAAGTACCTTGACAGAGATTAAATTGAATGATTTCCACAGCCCATGAAAGAAAAAATGATTAAACTTTGAGTGTCAGTTATGTGAGTTCAGCTTGGGATATCCAATGGATGTGCCTACTATGTAATCTCAGTGTGATGAGCTTAGTCTTTGAGGTGAGAGAAGCTACTCTCAATCTTGCCACCCCATGTGTGTATAAATCCCATGAAGTTAAATATCTAGAATCATTCTGCAGCAGCTGTGTTCCCAATCAGATATTGTTGAAACTTGTTGAAATCAGCTCTGTGAAGCCTCAACTCAATATTGGGGAAACCCCTTCTACTTCAAGCACACAAATAACCTTGCAAAGCTAATGAAAATGTCAAATCTCATCTCAACCATTCTATCCTCCTCATCAGAAAACCTCTTCCTGTCACACATCGAACTTCAGGCTCAGCTTCAAACCAAATGCTGCTTTGAATAGCTCGCGCTTTTTGACCAAACATCTACATGTCCTATATCGACGTGCAACACTCAACCAATGCAAGCTTGACATTCTTGAATCAAATGCAAACACACATTTTGGTCTTCGACTTTTTTGCAAAGGATTACTTTCAAAGTTTACTCAGCCATCACATTGTGGAGCTTATATAGGCGAGGGGGTGACTGCGGGTCTCAGCAGTTGCTGCCGCTGAGGACATGGTCACGCGGAAAGCTGAGGCGG
>LAVV01002333.1:22880-40223 GCA_001263375.1 Puccinia sorghi
TGGGGATTGAGAAAGATACTCACCAATCTAGCAGTTTTCCGCAGTGAAACCAAAGGGTACTCAACACACATTGGAGAAGGGCACTCAGTTACCTACTGAGACGGTTTTTCTTTCCACACCGGGAACCCCCTTCCAGATCTAAATTTTTCTCCCTGTTGCTTGCAACATTTTGCTGTTTCTATCTTTATCTCTCCCCCCATACATAAAAAACAAAAAATTCAAAAATCTCCAACTCAACCTCATATGCCCAAACATGGATTATTGGCTGTTTCATCAAGAATTATTTAATTTGGTGTCAAGTCAACCCACACAAAGATTCCCCCATTGCAAATTCCAAAGACACATAAAAGAACAAAGATAAGAGGAAGATGATACTGTGGGCTTGGTGATGGAACTAGTAACCCTTGGCAGGCCCATTTGGCATCTCAAAACATACCTCACTTCATCTGATCTTCTGGGTGATTCATTAGCATAGATGACATTGGAATATCTCTTGAGTGCACGTTCAGGCATTTGTCACCACAATGGGTTTGGGGGGTTTTAGTTTTAAGAATGCATAATACAATGGGTGGAAATGTGCCCAATATTGTAGCTGTGTTCTTTCATTTGCACCCAAAGGGAACACTGCAAAAAAAAACTTGCTCAACTGCCTGTAGTTGACATGCATAAACTCCCAGGAAGCTTCTGTTGTTACTCCAAAATTTCTCCAAGAGTGATTTGACTAAGCATTGGTGCACAGTCAATTTGCATACTGCACAGTGACTGTTCCAAAACATCTACATATGCAAACAGGTGTATTTGGGATGACGGCGGCTGGAGAATGCTGCATGTCAACTGCTGGCAGTTGAGCAAGTTTTTCTTTGCAGTGCCAGCTCTGGGAAAGAAACACTCAAACTTGGAGAGAAAATAAAATGGGAAACAAAACTCAAACTTGAAGAGAAACAAAAAGGGAAACCAAGGGATTAAAAAATGTATGGGAGTAGAGAGCAGCAATATAATAAGAGTAGATGACAAGGCCACTCAGCTGGTGACATGGGGTACTGTGAATTAGAATAAGTGGGTGCAGTATAGAGGGAGGGATGTTAAGACATAGGAACCAGAGAGAAAGAAGTAAAATTTTACAGGTTCTGGGATCACAGAATTCTCATTCTTACGTGGCTGCAGCTGCTCTACAAAAATACAAATTGGGTTTTAGTTTTTATTTTTATCATGACAAAAAAAAATACATAGATACAGAGATAAATAGAAGAAATAAAAGGTAGGAGGGCAATATCACTGATCTTATTGGTTATATCTTCTTCTTTTTTTTAAAAGAAAATTTGATTCATGATAATATGTCAATCTCTGTATTGAAAATATACATTGTCAGACAGTGGTAGTAGACATCTAATAACAAGGGAAAAATAGAATGAAATTGGAGAGACAATCAATCAGAATCGAAGACAGAACAGAAAGACAATAACAATATACCAACATGATGGTTCTAATCACAACAACAACAAAGGAGATAAAAAGAAAAAAATAAGCAATGAAAAAAAAACTAGATGACATTTCTTATGCATGCAACAAGTACTGATTGACTTATAGAAATCCACAAAACTTTGTTGGAAATCCTCTTCCAAACAATCCAACTATGATTATGAGCATTTTATTTCATCATTTTATCTTGTAATTTGGAATACCACATGCAAAAAAAATGTGAGAGGTGTTGCTGATGTTATGTCCAAATTTCAAATCCCTCAAATAAACTTCATGTTGTGCAAGTGGGGAAACATGATAGTTACAAATCACTATGCTTGTGCATGTGAAGATTGCTATTTGAAATATTATTGTTGATATTTTTCACAGGAAGGATTCAATGGAGTTTCCTGTTTTTCATAGACCTTTGAGCAATGTCACCTCATATCAAGAGGGTGTTATTGATCAAACAGGGACTTCCATGTTTGACCTTGCATTTCAGAAAAATGTATCAGCTTTAGGGAACATGTAATGAGTTTTGGTATACTGTCATTTGAGGCTTAAATTTAGCAATAGGGTGGATCAAGTATAACAAATCCACAATTAGAAACCAGGCAATTATTAAAAAATCAATTTCTTCATGAATGGGTCCTAAGTGGTTATTGGTGAAGAAAAAACTTGTTAAATGGTGGAATTTTGAAAAAAGTAAATTACATAATGATGGATTTGGCCATATTTGATACCCCCTAATGACAAAAACATTCAAAAATGCCATGATAAACCTCTTGGATAGTCTTTTTTTTCTTGAAGATGGGTTCAGGAGTTGATTTGCACCTCCTCCAACAGAAACTAATCAAGGTCCTTGAGAGGCCTGATATGATTACTTTTTTCTCTCTGGTGTATTTTTCACAAATGTTGAGCAATGATGTAGATCCACCCTTCCCTGTCAATTATTATCCTTTTCTTCTTGTTTTTTTGACTCAGTACTTGGCCCAATGTAGGTTTGTGGAGTCCATCTTTTACCAAGGTATTGCTCAAATCCTCACCAAATTGTTCTTTGATAGGTACAGTTTGCAAGACTTGGACAGTATTCATCTTGAGGAGATTCCTCATTGTTAATACAAAAGTTCATCCAGAAAAATCTGACAAATTTTTTGGTTGGTGCATTGTTTGAACATGCAGATCATATTCCAGAAAGTCCATAGCCTTGGAAGCATGCCAGTTCTCCTCTTCCCCTCCTCTCTTATTTCTTAACACTTTTTCTATTATTATCATTCTACTTTCCTATATTCTTTTGTTGGAGACTGAATCATGATCATGAAAGTAATCTTCTTTTTCAAAATCTTGAAAACCTGAGTAGGCTCATTACCATTGACTCAAATTATATACCTGACTTGTATTGTTTTTCCACACTTCTGCATTGATGTTGAATATTCCCCTTCCTCCCGTAGAACTCATCTCTATAATTTTCAGAACAAAGGAAACTCAGCTTTCTCATGAAAGGACCTTCATCAGTTTCTTCTAACCTTGAATTTGAATTTACAGAGAGAAAATCATTTCTACACCCCCTTTCTAGATACATGAAACAAGTTAGAAATATGAAATGGCCAGATGGGATTGTTTGGACAATATGCAAAGTGAACTTGAGAGAAGACAACAATAGTCCGCAAGTTTTGGTTGAAAAAGACATTGGATGATAAATGCAATAGGGGGATTATATGAAAAATGAATTAAACGAAAATATACACATCAGAGAGATGCTTGCTTCGGCAGCTCGCAGTACAAGGACCTGCTTGTCATTATAAAGATAAATTTGGGACATTGAGCGGCTAAGGCTTGGAGAGTTGCTACAAACGTGCCATTCATTACAAAACGATTTGATCAGTATCTGGAAGACATCGCACAAATATCCACAGGAAGCTGCACATACCTCTCGCCTAAATAAAACCAAGTATCCGGCAACAATGATCAATTGGCACGCCAGGGCTGTCCAGAATTCCCAGTTGGCCAGAGGAGATTCCTTCAAGAGGCCCGAGCGATCCCACAGACCAAGATCTGGAAACACATTGCCTGGTCCTATCCTGTTGGGGGCTGTGGCTCTGGCCGCAATGACAGCCGTCGAGCCAATAATCTGGGCCAAGCACAACGTGGCCGCAACGTGTGTCCGACTTAGAGTCTGGAGCAGGATCATACCCAACCCAACACTTTGGATCGCATCTAGGACACCTAGCCATAGCCATAAGGAGGCTACAAAAAAATGAGGATGGTAACCAGATTAATTAGGATGTTTGCAGTGCCGTAAAAACTGACATCAGCCACTTACTACCAAGATAAGGACCCACTGGACCGGCCCATGGAATGTACGTGGCGAGACTACTCGTTCCCCAAAGCATCTGACACCATCTGGGAGCACCAAGACCAACGGCGAAAATTGGCAAGAACCATGTATGTTTCTTCGAGGCATGACTAAGAACTTTCATGACAGCCTGAGGATTGTTTTTGACGTTCGGTTAAACTCCCGTTCTTTTAACATAAATCACAGTATGAAAAAGAAAGGGACAGAACTTACGGCCCAAACCCCTATGAAAAAGATGAAGACCAATATGACAGTAGCCCAGACAGGCATGGCTGATCCAGTCCATAAGAAAGACCAATTTCTACCGTAAGGACCGGATCTGTGAGGAGGATGTTGTGTGGGTCAGTTTGGAATCTATGACCAGATAATGTTTCAACTTCATGACGTACAGCCAATAATCCCGGAGGATTTCGGAGGCAATGTACCATATTACCAATTTGCGGCGGAACAAAGTTTTTACAAAGTTGGGAACCTGCCCGGGAACGTTCCGGTAATAATTGGGCTGTTTAACAGCGCCATCAGCCAATCGATGCATATGAAGTAGTTGCAGGACGAAGATTGCTCACGAGACCATTGTAGAGGATATATCCAACAGCAAAACATAAGACAGCCAGCGACAGAGTAAACACGTTGATCCAGGCGGGTGGTACCGAGCTTGTATCAGACGGGTTGGTACCCTGCAACTTGAATCCCCAATACCACAGAGCGGCAATCTGAGACGGTGAGACGTGTGTTTCACAAGATTTAGTAATGAATTCATTGCGAAAGCTTTTATCAAAAACCAAAAGACTGACCCAGACTTGTTGAGTGCCTTGTACTACACAAGCACGATATACCCAAGTGTTGGTGCCTCCACCTGCCTCCTCACCAAAGTTGGTACTAAAGAATACTAAGAGATTGCGTGCAGACTCAATAAACAGTAGCCAGGGTGGGTTTCGAAAGTCAAAGAATAAGATCTGTCAAAGGCTCACGAAATCCTGCAGCCGAAGCAAACGAGTAGAAGCTGGAAGCCAGCAAGCTTAAAGGATGTCGAACGGTGTAGACTTTCAAATCATACGATAGTGACGGTAATCCAATCAAGCAGAACGCCAGACCAAAACAAACCCAAGGCAATGAGAGTGACCACGTTGCTGGTTTGATGCTATTCAGTATATACCAGAATACTGATCCGATGATGTTGACGGCGCCAATAACTTATGAAGGAGATAGCCAAGGGTCAGCTTGTGAGTGAATGAAAAATGTCAGCAGACATGTTACTTACTGTACAGATCAAATGTTCTTTGAGAGCTGGTACCGCCCAGTAGTGACAGCTGAAAACTTGTGGCACCCAAAACTTGCCCAAATGCCAGCAAGATGGTATAAAGAGGCCAGCCGAAGTATACTTTCTGTAGCCGAATCTGCCACTGATTTAGTTGCACAGGTGTAGTGAGAGCATCCTCACTTCCCATGGCCTGGTCTTCCTCGTCGGGGTCCAAAGCGTGCCTCTTGATCGACCATTCACTGACAGCGCGCGAGATCGGCCGTTTCGCCATTGATCCCCTGAGAGTTGAACCGCCGTAAATAGATTTGGCCTGGGCAAGTTTGTCATCTCTAACATGCTTGAAGTACGCTTTCTCCGCTGCCACCAGGTATTCTGCAATACATAGGTCGCCTTTCGAATTGGTCGAATTCAACTCGGCAAGCTTTGAAACGAACTCTTGCGTTACCATTCCATTTTCATCAGTAAAACCTTCAATGGCCTGGTTCAGGGGGGAATCGGCCCCATGCTCTTCCATGATTGAATTGATGGTGTCGAAGGATTTTCGGTCTGGATTTGCACTTCCGCCAGCAAAAGGCCTGATGGGAGGCAGCAATTCATCCTCGTTGAACTCGGGGGCTGTGGCAGTGGTAGGTGTTGCAGCACTGGGGATGAATGGATCTTTGGCGGCTTGCTTACCATAAGTGATGGTAAGTTTTCTGGTAAGTTTCCGGTTGAGTTGACGATTTGCTTTATGAAGGAAACTGCCGTATTGATCGTCTTCCTCCTGCGATTCGAGCATGTTGGGATGGATTGAGGGCACAACTGAAATTGGCCTGGGAACCATGGAGGCCCTAGATACACGGAAGTGTGGGGCTCCCCTCTTGGTCACCAACGGAGAGGCGTCTTTTGCTTCGTGTTCACAATCGTCGCTGGTCCTGGGAGAAGGTGCTTCAGAGGTTGAAGCACTAATGTCCATGCCTGACTGGAAAGAACCATTGCGGGCAATTGGGGAAGTACCAGGCTTCAAATGCACAGAATGTTGTGAGATGTCGGTGATAGCGTCTGGCGGGTCCTGCTGTCTCAGCAAATCGGTAGAGCCACGGGAAGAAAACGGATCGTACTGATCCGCAATCATTTCAATTTTCATATCCGAGTGCGGTCGCGCAGGAGTATCTGGTCCAGCCGCAAGGGTCCCGGCATACTTTCGTGATGCCTTGATGGAGCGCCGATGCATGTTTTCCATCCTGCTACGCCATTCGAGAACCGGAAACCGCTGAAGGGCAGAGCGAGCACGAAGGACTGCTCTCTCTTGATTAGTTGACTTGAGGGCCGCCTTGATTGTCTTCGTAAACTGCGAATGCATGTGAGCGGTACTGTCACTTTCAACAGGAAACCACCATCCTGGCATTAAACCTAATCCACCCAGACGGCTTCCAACCCCTAAAGCTCCCTTTCTTCCAAACTCTACTGCTACCAACCCAAACGGTTCATCGCGACTGGGAATCAGGGCGAAATCTCCTCCAGAGAAGATGAAGGGTGGGAGAGCAGTAAACTCCGGCTTGGAAAATACTCGGCCAGGGTACAGCTCCATCAACCGAGCCAACTTGGCGGCAGCAAACCGTCCGTAGAGATCGACGACAGGCCCGACTGCGACTAGCTGAACATCGGAGCGCTTTTCGAGGATGGTGGTGAACACATCTGCAATAAGATCCACACCCTTTTGGAGGGACCATCGGCCGACGAAGACAAAGAGTTGAGCTTTGGG
The DNA here is from genome assembly GCA_001263375.1 of Puccinia sorghi. Taxonomy (NCBI): domain Eukaryota; kingdom Fungi; phylum Basidiomycota; class Pucciniomycetes; order Pucciniales; family Pucciniaceae; genus Puccinia; species Puccinia sorghi. The sequence goes on from LAVV01002333.1 coordinate 29,700, forward strand.
GTCTTGGTGTAAGCCGGCCCATTCTTGGGTTTTCCGCTTGTCTTCGGGGCGCTGAGCTTCAGCTGCTTCATCTATGGTGACATCCTTCATGTTTCGGGGGGTTTCGTCAAGTGCTTCAATGTCCGTAGGGTCAGGATTGGGAAGAGAATCAATGGTTTTGAGGGTCCATAAAGCTGGGTATCGGGCCCAACTTCGCTTTCCGTATTTGTCACTAACTCCTGCAACGCCCACACTTTTCTGGTGATGGCTAATGAAGCTGGCTGCGGCGTGGAGCAAATTGAAAACGTTTCCAAACTGCACGTATCTTGTGCAGATATCCTTGGACAAATTGAATGCACGGCAGACTTCATCTGCTTCTTCCTTGGTGCGTAGCGGCCAGAGTCCTTGGAATTCAGCATTATGTAGAGAAAGACAAACAGGTAGTACCCTGGGCAGGAGGTAGAGAGGTACCAGTGCACCGTGATAATCGTTGATGTGGTAGATATCCAAGTCCGGTGTTCGTGTACAAATTTCTGCGATACTTTGGTTCCAAGATGAGTAGAAGATAGCCGAGCTGAGATCATCCATTCTGGCCGGATAGGGATCTGACTTGGTATTTGCACGGAATACGGGTGAGTCCAACAAATAATATGTGATGTTATCGAGCCTGTGGATTTGAAGATCAATCAAATATTTCTCGCCGAATATTGTGACTTCGATCGGTGGAGCAGGTTCGGCCTCAGGATATTCTAAATCTTGGACCTTGGGAACAACCCATAGCAAGTCAACATCGTGCATTGCTTTTCCCATCAACGAGGACATGACCCCCAGGCCGCCAATTTTGACTTTCAGTTTCCAATCGGCAATTTCGTATTCGAGGGTGGCAATCAAAACTTTTCGTCGGATCGTCATGTCATCGGGCCATCTTGCACCGCGAACTTTCAGTCCCATGGCCGCCCCGAGTCCAGCGCCGATCATCCCCATCTCGGCCTTTTCACCTCTCGCAGCCCGGAAGTCGTGTGACTTCTCCTTCATCAAGTCCAAAAATGGATTGAGCCGGAAGCCTTTTTTCTCTTTGAAACCGTACTGTTGCAAACCGGATGGGAATAAAATGTCAACAGGCGCGTAATTGCGGTATTAGGATGCCTGCTTACTTTGTTGATCTTGATAGAGTAGAAAGCTCGTCTGAAGATCCAGCATGCGAGTATGGCTGTCAAAGGAGGTATAAGGCATAATAGAATGAATACAGCGATTCCGACGGTTTCGTCTCCAATGGGTAGAGCACTCCATGTCATGTCTGATTGATTAACCACAATCCTCCAGCCTAAGTAAGGTGACAATGGCTTGGAGAGATTGAGAAAATTCGGAGATTGGGAGTTAGGCGGAAGCAGATCTAATGCCCCGTCCCCATCGACATCACCCCAATAGAATTTATCGTGCACATCAAACGGCGTGACTTGGAAATAGTTGGGCCAACTCGTCATAATCTATGGGAAAATCTGATGTATCAGGCTTTTGCAAGGTGACCGTAATAACTAAAAGCTTACATCAAAGGTCCAATTATTTTGGCGAGGAGTAAACCCATTATTTGTCCCAAGGTCATAACCCCTATGATGAATGGGTTAGCATAACAGAGATAAACGGAATAAAATGGTGTGAGCTAACCATTGATTGAAAGGCCCACGAAGCAAAAGCTGTGGCACTGTGCGAATGCCTTTCCCAGTGTAGCCGTAATCAGCATCAACCGCTTGGGCCGAAGAGCCACTCAATTTAGACCAATATTGGACACGAATGTGTTGGCCTTCCCAGAACTCGGTCTGGCTGAAAGTTCCTGCGGGTAGTCCAGTCACACGGGCATAGGGCTGCCATTTCATCCACGTTTTTCCAAAATCTGTCGAGTAGCGCATCAAATCGGCTCCAGGAGCATTGGAGATTATTTGAAATAAGCCTTCGGAGCCTTTTTGAAGCAAGTTCTTCGAATAGGTCACTGCTTGAAATGTGATCGGGTTGTCACTACGCCCTTTGCGAATCAGGAGGTGGTCCGTAGATTGAGTGTGTAAGCCTGCATTATTCGCTGGGTTCTTGATGACAATTTCGTAGATTCCATCTGGGGCATCTTCAATCTGGCTTGACCATGTCCACACAGCTGCCGGAGCAGCACGCAAGGAGTTTGGGACGGCTGGAATGGAGGTACAGGACAGAGAGTTGAAGTTGATGTGAGGTTGATGACTTGAAGCCGGATCAATTGTATAGGCCAGGGAAACTGATTGAGAAACACTATCGCAGGACATTTCGTCAGAAAAAGAGAAGGATATTGGAATAGGACTGCTATCGTTATCAGAGCGGGACAAAATCCGTGCATCGTGACCGGGATTGAAATGGACAAGCTGAGGTAGGGGTGCCACCCAGTTGTTGGCCGGAACCAAGACTTTGAAGCCCAAAGGATCCATCGTGACAGACTCCAAGCAGCCTCTGTAGGGAGCCTTTCCATCGAGGTAGTAAGGCGACTGAGAGCCAGCCAAGTTGTAAGTCTCGTACGGGTAAATGAGGTTTCGAACGGTAGTTGGAGCAGGATAAGGAGCTGAAATCCATAATTGAGTGCCGCAATCGAACTGGAAAGTTTTCGTCGTATTCAAGTTGCTATAGAGCATCCAGACGGTAGTGTTCGCATTTGGGCCATTGAACTGCTGCTGGTCAGAGGGACCTCTGGTAACGCTCCAAAATCCCCATTCAGTCTGTGTGATGTTTGAGCCAGGAAGCTGACCATAGGAAGTCCAATTTCCACGTTGTACGAGATTGAACCCGTCTTGTAGAGCTGGGTATTGTGCGCGGAGGTGTGTAAAGTGGGATAGCACCTTACGCACTGGCGACGTAGGGTCAAAATGATCTAAGCTGTTCCAGTCGTCTTTGCAGCCATCTAATGCTCTGTCCAGGGGCATTTGATAATACTGTTCGGAGCCCACTCTGTAGCAGCCGTGTACTTGCCAGGCTCGTGTCGCCGACATTGCTTGACGGCCGTAGAGATAGTTACTGGCTGTAAGATCACGGCAGCCACATCAGCGGACGGTTTCAGACACTGTGGAATGAGAATGACCAACCTTGAGAGTCGTACAGGTACATATTTTGCTCTTCGCCGTAATACGCTAATGGGATACCGGGCATGACTAGGTTGGTGATGAGTTGCCCCAGTAGCATTTTTGCAGTGCCGTTCTTGAGCGATGGCCATCTGAAAACATCCTGATTCGAAGTTCCGTACAAATGTCTGGGATCAATCTGGCCAGTATGAGCATTTAGGAAGTCATCTTGAAAGCGCAAAACAAATGTATCAGGAGTCAGAAGTCTCTCATGCTGGAGATTCTCCGAGGGATGGCAATCAGGCCGTTTTACTCACTGGATACAAAAATCTGATTCCACGCGGCAACCCAATTGACTTCAACATCGTACGCAACATCGAGATTACCGTCCATGCTTAGGAATCTGGTCAGAGAGCGATAGACTGAGTAATGGAAGGCGGCTGAGTCGAGGCCATTTTGACCAACTGGTCTCATAAAATATTGAGACTGGTTTGGAGTAATGACAGATGCTTCTTTCACGCCGATGTTGGCGTAATTCTTGGGTTGTCGTCCTCTACCAATATACAATGACCCAAAAGTATTTCCACCCGTGCTAAGCAGTTAAGAAAGAAATTGGATCAGCTCTGGTTTTGAAAATACCAGAGAATCCTCTTGTGCTGCTCACATTTCACCTGGAATGAAAAAGTTGTTTTTCCCAATGGATGTAGCACAAGTCTTGACAGCGGCACCCCATTTGCCGACGAAATCGACTGTTTGTTGAGTAGCCTTATCAATTCGAAACGAGTCGGGGTCAAGAGCTCTGAGAGTCATGCAAGCCAAATGTTCGAGTTTCGCGGCAACCTCGTCGTCCCATTCGCGCAGACGATCCTGTACGGATGCAAACTTGGACAGTTGACGTTGCCAATCAGGATGGACACCGAATGCTTCAAGATCTCCAAACTGGTCGAAATCACCGGCATAACATTCGTCTAATTTGGTGGGGACGCTTGTTACTTGAGAGCCGTCATTGTCAAAAAATCTTGGCAGTTGACAGGTTGAGCGAGTATTCGTGAAGTTGAAATCAGCATAGCGTTGTAAGTCCCATGGGGTGTGTGGGGGATACTTCCATTCAACTTGGTATCCTTCAAGGCTGAAGGGTGTGGAGGCGTTCAAAAATTTGGAGTTCCCAATCAGGTCGCCCATGGTCGTCGTGGTCATGTCGAGCATCACGTACCTGCCCATTGACAGAAGGATTAGCAATTGAGACACGTTTAAATAATGCAGGGTTAACGCGTCGCTCACATTCCCCGGGCGTGTATCTTGTCAATTGCTGCCCGCCATTCCGCAAGTGTTCCGTAATGTGGATCTAGCAGTGTGAAGTCCAAGGCAGAATATCCGTCGGCTTGCCATGGCATGTTAACCCATGGTGTCCCAGCAAGGAAAATACATCTATAGCCCATTCCACTGTAGTAGAAGGATGATCGCAATCAGTACAAAAAGAAGACGAGACGAGCAAGCAACCTGTCTTACTAAATATAATCCAGTACCCGATCCTGCGCGAATCCACTGATGTCACCACCATGCCGCATTTCTAAAGGCATGACAGTACGTCAGTCTCTACCTCACAAGAATTGTACTGGTTCTTATGACTCACGGTTGCCCCGGAAATCTGATTCCCACTGAGTATTAAAATAATCATTGTTGGTAGGATCACCGTCGACAAACCTAATGAGCAAAATAAATTCATGTGAGCCAAGCTCAGGGTACATTGAGGGTAGGTGAGCAGACTTACTTGTCTAAGAGCACCGTATATGTGGGAAGTGCCCTCCAATTCGATGGGCTGGGGGTGTATCCTCCCTGTCCACTACTCTTCTCAGGCCAATCGGAGTAATAGGATTGAATTCTATTTCCGCCTGTCTGATTGAGGTTAATGTTGTACTGTGCAAGTTTGGGATCATAGGGATGTGACCAGATTTGAGAGATTAGGCTGGCCAAAAGAAGAGGCCGGTAAGTCCACGACATTTAGAAACGAGAATCTTGCACGTCCGTTGGAAGAATCAGTTAGTACAAGCCGAAGCTGGTGGGTGAGATAGATATCAGGGGATCCATCCAACTAGTAAAAAGACGCACTGGATGTCAGAGTATGGCACAACAGATTGAGAAAGTGAGATGTTTTGAGGATGGTACGTAATGGGTTGTAGGTTGTTGAGTTGTTTGTTTATCGAGCAAGTTGGGCACGGTGAGGGAGAGCACTGCGAGGAGATGATGGCCGTAGAAGAAGTATTAGCAGGACGAAGGTGCAAAGGTGGTGTGGGCGGACTTGAGGTCAGTTGCTTCGGCAAGAAAACTTGATCACACGAAGGCTGGCAAGGTGCGTTGGTAAAGCTTGCAGACAAACCACCTATTGCGGGTGATGAAGCGAAAGTAACTGGTGAAGGTGATATGAGGAACCAGACTAGCCGTTGAATGCCAGCGACTGGGGCTCAGACTCTTCAATATGCAAATGTGAAAAAAAATGAAAGAGCAGAAAAAAAAAAAAGGAAAACAATATTTTGCAAATGGGCGGTGAGGCAGGATTGCCGCTGACAGGCGTGTGGGAGATTCCGTGGCAGATCAAGAATGGCACCGTGGGCAGTGGTGGAGAGCCCAAGTACTACTGGCTATAGTGCAAAGGGAATCATCAACAGCCCGATTGGGCATGGGGAGGCCCTGGGCGCACATTGGCTGGCATTAGCTGCAGATTCAAGTAGTTGGGTATAGAGTAACCCGAGCGATTAAGAGGCTGAAGCAAAGGATTGTCCGCGGTAACATTCATAGGCAAGTTTTTGAAAATAAAGATACATACACATTCAAGTGCCGAAGAGGTATGAGGTTGTCTGTAGCGACTTGGCCATGTCTGGATGGCAGTTTGTGAAGCAGAAAGGATAGACCCGGGCAGGACTGCAATGGATAAGAGACGACTGGCTGCTCCATTCATCCAAGCGAAGCACCTGCTTCGCATGTGGTTGGTCGGTCCTTGTCGAATATAGTCGAGGTTCATGGACACTGGATCTTCCCGGCATCACTATTTGAATGACTCCGATGGGCTTGCAGGTCGATCTGACCAGACGACCTCAGAAAAATTCTCAGCTGCCATGAAGCACTTCATGGCGTGTGAATAAGTCTGAGGAGGAATAATGTTGATCCAGAGCTCAACTTGCCCGAATCATGCCGCAGCGGATTGCGTGGGTTACGGTAGATGGAATGATATGTTCGGTACATCTGATTTTCTTTCCGTCGAGTTGGCGCGCCTGGCTCTTTTGAGCGCTGCACGCTGATAATCCGGAGACTTTGACATCCAAGTGCCACCAGTTCAGAAGGTCAGTGGACGAGTCCTGACATAAAGAGAGGTAACCACTAGTGGTTAAGTGAACCTAAAACATTGTCATCACTCGATTCAAATTGCTGAACTGTTTGCCTATGAGCTGTGAGACAAGTATCAATGATGTCGGAAGGCAAACTTCTGGATGATCAATCTTCTTTCCTGTAAGAGAAGCAAGCTTTGGGAAACAACAAGGCCGGTTATGGTCTGGTCAAAAGCGCGAGGATGCGAGCAGCCTTCATAACTGACTATCTACCAGAAAACTGTGAGTGACCGGGTTCGTGAAAGGAGCATTTTATGATTCCCCCTGATGAATGCTCATGGGCAAACAGATGATGCGTGAAGATGACGAATTGAAAAACGAGAGTCTCGGAGAAGAAGTCATATCCCCACAGGAAGGGATTCTAATCCAGGGAAAAGTTTTTCGAAGAAGTGGAAAACAACTCACAATTGAATTATCAGTGCTCCAGAAAACTACATGAACAGTGGCCGAAGACTAAGGGGAATATGGAGTTGCGAAGCTGGTCCCAACGGATGTTGCGCGTGAGCGCGGTGAATCCAACACGCTCAAAGGTGAAGAGACAGTTGAGAGTACTGCCGGGTGTGGCAAGTTGGAGCATGGCCGATACATTGGCCAAGCAGAGGCTGGAGAGCCATTCCGGCGATCAAGACGAGTCATTAGTTACTACACTTGCCATTCTCGCTGCCCCGGGTATGGCATAACTACGACCCAGCCTTCCGGGCATCAGCCGCATCGCAATCACCTGTCTAGTTGTTGTTGTGGGACTAAAAAGACCATCTCAGCCTGCGCAAATGCCACGGTCTTGAAGGCACCACCGCCAGAAGCACATCGCCAACATTTCAACATCTCGAGCTCCTCCCCCCGCCAACCCCTAGAGTTCCAACCGACCCTTGCATTCCGCTACCCAGCTTATAACACGGCCCTTATGCTCCCATACACGTATAACACCCGACCTTTGAAAAATCCCCAATCTACTAACAACTACTCACCTGCACATCTAAGTCTACAGCACCCACTTCAAACAAGAATCCCTTGCCGTTCACCCCCTTGGCTATTGATCTCGATAATTTCATGCAACTCAACTTTTTTTTTGTTTCTGCACATCGTCCCATCACAAATGTATAATAATGTGTGTGGTCTCGAGTTTGTAGTAATGACATGACTTCAAATTTTGAAAACATCTTTTTTATGATAGAAAAGATTTTTACCAACATTTGGAATCATTTCATTCCACCAAGTACTTGCTGAGATACACTGGGAAGCATATATTAATGTAGAGTGCACATTATTTATATTTATATGTGCCTTGGTGTATCTCAGAAAGTTTTCAGTGGAATTGCATGAATCAAAATGTGCTAAAGATCTTTTCCATCAGAAGAAAGATGTTTTAAACATTTGGAATCATGTCATTCCACCCAATACTTGCCGATAAACACTACAGAACATATATTTATATAGAGTGTACTTATTTACCTTTATAGACCTAAGCAACTGCTGGGTGGAATGACATGAATAAAAATGTTCAAAACAAAAATTCAATCATGAAAAAGATGCTTTTAACATTTGGAATAATTTCATTCCACCCAGTAATTTACACCAGGGCACATATAAATAGGCCTGGAGAAACGACTCCCAATAATTGGAGCTCCAACTCCCAGTACCCAGTGGACGTCCATTTTGGGAGTTGGCACTCCAAATCATGTGTTCTGTTTGGGAGTCAGCATACCAATTACGGCATTTTTGCTTATAAAAAAAATTATTTCACAATGATTAGCAGCCCAAATAGCCTAAAAATTTGGGTTTATCTTGAAAGGCCCCTGAAGAAATAGATCACAGATTTTGAGCATGATATATTATACAAAAATGAACAGGGAGGTGTAGCCTTATGTTGGAATAAGCTTCTACTTTTCCAAATGTGTGGTACACATGACCTCTGATTGAGTGCCCCCAAGGGCCTAAAAACTTGTAAGAATTGACTATGTATCCTGAATTAAATTGTAAAAAGAATTTGTGTCCTCAGAAAATCTACAAATTTAATCATAGAGGTTTTACATGTGTTTTTGGCCAAATTCCTACTTTGCAAAGTTCTGTGGCAGACATGACGTTTCAATCAGTGCCTCAAAGGGCTTGAAAGTTTTTTGATAGTGATTATGAAATATTAATTAAATGCTAAGTCTCATATCAATTTTACTCAAATAAGCCATTTCATTTTCATGTGAATCTATTGAGCGCTTGTTTGTGATTTGTGATGAGGACATCAGGAATTTGAATGTTGTTTGAAGAGAAGATAAGGAGTGATTTGATGGCCCAATTGTAGATTTCTTTTTGGTTTCTTGACGAATTAAAGAGAATGCTAGACTGAATGTTTTGTTGGCACCCATGTCCCCAGCAATGTCAAGGAAAGGCATCTTGAACTTGTTTTTCTTGCAAGTGCTAGCCGGCTTGAGGAGTTTTATGGAGATAGCATTGCAGAAAAATAAACCTTGAAGTTCTTTATCTTTGTTGACCTTTGTTGCAGTGGTAAAATCAGAGCTAGCAAGAGTTTGATTGAGGTGAACAATTGGACTGATCCCTTGAAGCATTTGCACCAGGGCTTTTTCCATGGCACCTGCATGCAAATGCTTTCACATCACTTTCTTGAATAACCTGTTAGTAACTTCTGGGATGTTGGTCTGAAGTACATTACAAGTCAGGCTGAACTCAGGATGAAGTTGGGTTTAAATTTTGTTGATTTCAAGCTCAAGAATCAACCTGATGTATTTCTCAAGTCACACTTTTATCTTCCTTTTCCAATATGAATAAGTCAGATCTTCATTTCTCCTGCTAAATAAATCTTATATAGTTTTATGATCACCTTTAGAATGTGGGTAAAATCCTTTCTAATGAGCCTCCATTAATTTCTCAATCTAAGTCCATTAGAACTGTGAAAACAATCATCCACAAGACACCATTCAGCATCAACAGTCTCAATTACTCCTGACAACCCCAATCACAGAAGCTTAAAAAAACCAACAAAAATCTACCAAAGAAAAAAAATTTGGTAGCCAAACAAACCTTTTCATATGTTTTAATCACCTGATTCAGCTCTGCAGCTTGGATCTCAACTAACCTGACGGTGAAATTCATCATATTACTGGAGTGGGAAATCTGGAAATCAAATAAAACCTTGGTTTGGGGAGTCAATGGTGGGTTAATCTGGAACAACCACCCACAAACACACACTAGAGCTTAGAATTCCAACCAAATATCCTCTGCAAGATAATCCTCTCTTTTTCCTCCTTGGAAGACGAGCCTCTGCCACTCTCCACCAAGCCTGTCTTCAAATCTGCCAAGGCTACTGTGTCAAGTATTTGCCTTTGCATTTTCTTGAATGACAGAGGGAAACCCCTCTGCCCACAGCTGGCATCTTGTCACCATGATGTACAGCCGTACATCATGGTGACAAGGCAGACTTACAGCCAGAAGCACAATGGTCAGTACAGAATCACAGCATGCTTTACATAATCAAACTTAATTCTCCACTTGGCTATTCCTAAATGCACTATGATTGCATCATAGCCAAGGGCTTTTTTTATCTTAGTGGAGGTTTTGATATGCTTTAAACATGACATCAAGCTAATTTGAAACCAAGTTAAAAAAGAGTTGTAGTTGAATTGCAGAGTCTATCAACTGCACTAAGGACCAAGTTCACCAAAAATAATGCTAAAATTGTGCACAACTTACAAAAAATACACAACAGGTATCAGCTCAGTATATGAACAATTTAAGAGAAAGCAATTTCTTGTTGCTTCTGAGCTTTATTTATTTAAGTGTAGATGGTGGAGATGGTGGCAAGAATCATTTTGTTTGGGTGAGTCTTAATTATTTATTCCAGAATAGCAGAGGGATTCAGTCCAGCGTCACTAAGCTGCTTCATTGCTTCATAGATGTCATCATTGAGTCTTCTGTTGACAGTGAGGTCCAGAGAGTGTTGGTGATTGCAATTGGAATTTGAGACAGAGAGCTTCCATTCCCAGGGGACGATTCCTGGCACTTGGTGTCAAGTGCCATACTATATGTTTGTCCTGGAAAATTGCAGGAAGTGTTCACCATGTTGAAATTAAAAAGCA
>LAVV01002366.1:0-11758 GCA_001263375.1 Puccinia sorghi
TGACTCTTCAAGTGTCTCTGCCCTCTTCCTTTTCTGCCTCATTTGCAAGCCTCAGTTCAACAACTCATTATCTCAACACAGTTAGAAAATGTAAGTAACCTGTTCATAAGACATTCTTAGTGCCTTGAGAGAATTCTGTAGTAAGCTGTGTACAAACTAGCTCCCTCTTTGAAGGACAGTACAGGGTATGATAATATTGAAAACCAATGAAAAAGGTCAAGATTTCTTAGACAGTAGGTCAGGGTCTTCATGAAGAAGAGTCATATTTGGTTTCTTTAATGTAGAAACAACCACAGAACATTGGAAGGGAGGTTGAAGAGGAAATAAACGGGAGTGATGGAGTGTGATTATTGAATCAACCCACTAGAAGATAAAAATGAGAGGTGTATTATGATTACTAGCTAGGAAGTGAAAAAGTGATGATGACACTTGGTTATAATGGGCAAATGAGACAGCAGTAAAATTCTTTTAGTCCTGGAGTGGTCTGAGTGGTTCTTTTTTTATGGTCCCAGGGGATGCAAATTTCTGACAGAGGCTGAATTATGTAAGACCAAGCTGGGTGAAAATTCTTGCTGGTGTACAGTTTTCAAAAGCTGTATATTGAGCTTCAGCTTGGCTTTTGCATAGAAGCGGCAGGATAATTAACATAATCTGAACTTTCTCTTTCCAAGACTGTGTTTTGTAAGCATCTATGGGTGTTAATCCTCTTCTATTTTGAAGAGAGTTCAGGCATGGACTGTGGATGGATAATTTTAAGATGAAAGGGGGGGAAAGGTTGGGGGATATATACAAAGAGCCGTGATTAACTATGACTGCCCCAATGCAATGGTTGGGCATGGCTGTCCACCAGGTGACAGGATGAGTGTGTCCACTTTGTGGACAGGCAAGGACCAGCATTAAGCTTACAGGACATCCTACAAGATCGTCAGACTGGGGCAGGCCCGCGGTGTAATTGGACCTCAGCAAATGTGGACATCTGTTTTCTTTTTTTTTCTTGCAAAGTGTGGTGCAAAAAGAAGGCACGGATACTAGCAGGGTGAGTTGTCATCTACTTGATGTTGGAGTGCAGCAGTCCCATCCAAGCACAAGCTCAGTGAATGGGAGACAGCCAGAAACACAAATTCTGTGAATTTCCAGTGGTTTTTCGGCTCCTCACACATGTTTGTGTCTGTCGGCTTGCAGTCTGCCGGGACGGAGTTGCCGCGGAAGCTCGCCGAGAACTTCCACCGTCGACCACACACCACTTCACCTGTTGGAAATGTCTCCTCAGATATACATCCTCATCTTCGCTCAAGGTAACAGCTCTCCCTCTCTCCATCATCCTCCTAGATGTTCTCGGGGAATGCTCCATCCCCCATCGTCCTTCCGCGGCTTCCTCATGACGGGTGTCTCGTCTGCGCGTCACTTCCTGTCGCCCCTTGGCACTTGGAAGTCGCCCTGGAGCAGTCCGCTTTCAGGTCGGCCTTGCCGCTTGGTGCACAGTCTCGCTGTTGCTCGGCAACGCGTGTCCCAAGACCGAGCCTGCTCCCGCTCATTTTGACGCAGCTGCACAAGTCTCTTTCCCCCCTGTTCTTCCTCGGCGTGAAAGCAACTAAGGTGTCGTGACTCTCTCCGCCCATACCTTCCTTCCCCACCCCAACTTGTCTTAGCACACGAGGAGTTCCGATTGCCCGAATTAGAGTCCATAGATCGCTTGTTCAACCTCGGCATCGATTATCTCGGCCTGGAAGTCGATGTGTATGTATGTTCGAATCCAAAAACGTCGTCGTCGTTGTTTAATCACAACATTATGGCCCTCTCCATTTGTTATCATCCCTTCGTATCACCTCTTTTCATGCTGATCGATTCACCTCTTTTTTTGTCTCTTCATTCGATGGACCTTGCCCATTCTAGCGTCCGTACATGAGGATTGGACTCCAAAATGACCACAAGGCTAAGCTGCTCGGATCGCGGGCTATTTTGATCAAGCACATCTTACGGCACTGGGCAGATGGTAGGATTCTCGCTGGCCTGGGCTTCCACAATCTTTCTCTTTTATGAAATATCACAAGAAAATTACCCACTTGCCCTATACCGTTAAATTACCCCCTCTTATTTCTTTCCTACAGGCAAGTTAACCATTGGGTTTTTTTATCGGTTTATTAGCGCCTTCGTATGCGGAGTTACACGAAATGAACAAAGAAAACGAAGCTCTTTGGGTAAGGAGGGTCTCCCCAAGCCTGGCCAATTGGAGTTCGGATGCGGACTGACGGGATTGATGTTGGGTGCGTGGGTTGAGACAGGCGGGATATGCAGCGAGCGACACGTTCAAGGTGACGGTGACGAGCTACAAGGCGACAGTGGGACAGGAGAGGAAGAAGGAGCTAATCGAGTCTCTGTCGTACATGGACTTCCGTGGACCGATCATCCTGCAAGACCCACAGGTGGAGATCATGCTCAGCGAGGAACACTACAGCGCCGACGGCCCACACGACAACTCTGCCGCCATCGGCATCTTGCAAGTTACCAGGATGACGAACATCAGACTGAGAAGAATTTGGTTGGGCGAAAAAATCTGCGATGGCCAGAGGAGCTTGGTCGATAAATTCGACCTCAAGAAACGCATGTCAGTCTCTTGCGTTCCTCCCCCTCCCCATCATCTGACTCACTTGCCATCCTGCTTCTCCCACACAGATACATTGGCAATACGTCCATGGAAGCTGGCATGTCTTTACTGGTACGAGAGCTCTACACTTAATTTTGGAACGCTGAACGAATTGGGATAAGAAACGGACGTTTTTCTACAGATGGCAAACCAAGGATTAGTGCGGCCAGGAAGCATGGTCAATGATCCGTTTACAGGGACGGGCTCGATGCTGTATGCTGCAGCATGGTTCGGGTCCTACGTTTTAGGAAGTGATATCGATGGCCGCCCGATGCGTGGCAAAGGTGTCGTGTTCATCCAGTGGCCCTTCCCTCGTTTTACTCAAGAACGCTATGCTGAAACAATTTCTTTTCCCGGTAATGGGGTCAATTGCGGACGGCAGAACACTCGATACACGACAGTGCCAGACAGTATGGCGTCTCTCCGAAATTGCTGGATTGTGTCAGTGGCTCTATTCTGTCGTCCATTCTGGCAACCAACTTCTCGCGTCCAATCATCTCAATTAACGTTACTCCTCTTGGCGGCCTTCCTTCCTTTTCCTCTCTGTCACGATCTAGGCAGTTTTCGATATGACGGTTCGTGGTCACGGCTGTCTGATTTCTCAATGCGTGGATTAGAAGGAAGGTAAATAGTTGACCACAGCACTTATTCCTCCTTTTTGACACAGCAAAACCCCTGGCGAACCGGCGAAATATTCGACGCGATCATATGCGATCGTGAGCCATCAAGCGTAATGCGGAGAGAAAAAAAAAACTGATGATTATCTTTCCGTTTGGTTGGGCAGCTCCGTCGGTCACTTCACTTTCTTGAATACACACGGTTATCTGCTGGCCCCCTGCAAGAATGCAGGCTTACCTACCCTCCCCTCTTCCGTTTGGTCTGATTTAGATACGGTGTCCGGGCCGGGGCCAAACGGCTGGGACGGAAGGACCAATCGAAGATGCGAAGCGAGCCGTACAAGCTACCCGATGGGACCTGGTCGCATGAGCAAGTTGACCATGCCCCCTTTTTCTTTCTCATCATCACCACTATCCTCCCTAAACTGACTGCTGTGATCCCGCTCTCTTTCTGCCCCAGGAAACCGGACTATGTGCCACCCTCTAAACCCTGGGAAATGAGCGAGGTCTTGGATGGTCTCTTGGAATTTGCCTTGCGAATGCTGAAGCCCAATGGAAGACTTGTTGAGTCTCATCACGTTCACCTCTATCTTATTTATTGCCGCATCAATGTATGTAACAGTGCCAAATCAGTGCGCTTACACCGTCTGGAATATTATGCTTCCATTTTGTGATTTAGGTGTATTGGCTTCCCACCGCTAGTCTCGACTACAGTCATGCAGATGTCCCTCAAAGGAAAGGTCTACGACTGGTTGCCAACTCGTGTCAAGATTTTGGGAAATGGCAACGGAGAGTACGTCACATCAACTAACCACAACCTCCCGACAAAAAAAAACAGAGAATTAATTTCACCTTGTTTTTTACACTACCTTTCCATGACCCCCCTAACAAAATGGAAGTTAATTACAATGCAAAAAGAAGATGCTGCTGGGCAGAATGAAGAAACATGTGGTGTTGAGTTGGAGGGTCTAACCCAGCTGCCGGGAGAGAGCTGCGCCCTTCCAGGACACAGACATTTCCGGGACAAGTACATGAAAGGGTTCTCATAGCCGCCATGTTCCACACCATTTGCCATCGATCTTGTCTGGGTCTGCATCTTGTTATATCAATATTTAGATGCATGGTGTCAGATTAGGTTGCGGGAATTGGGTGCTTCTTGCCTGTCGAATTCTGCGCCGCGGTGCCCTGCTTCTCTCAATCATTACCTTGCGCTCATCTTGCGTTGCAGTTCGTCAGCTGTCCTCCATGCCAGATGTTGAAAAAAAAGGCCATTGCTCTGCCGCTAGCCGTAAGTCTGTTGCCTTTTTATCTTGCCTCAGACTGGCTGCGAGACCGCGCAGCTGCGCGTATGCAATATGCTGCGTATTCAATATGGGGACTTGAGCCCAAGTGTTTTCCGTCGGGCGGACAAGGGGACGGTCAACACAGCCGGCGAATCAGTCAAGTGCAGCAGAGAGGAAAAGAAAAGTCAAAACACAGATTGTATCGAACGATGGAAGAGGAAAAACAGGAACTGGAGAAGCTGAAGGTACGTACCAGAACTCATGAGCAATGACTGATCTTATCGATCGAACGTTTTTTGTTTTGTTTTTGTTATTCGAAATGACTCATGACTCCCCGCACGGTTTTTCTTTGCGTGCAGACATCCCTCTTGGCGCATGACCAACGGCTCCAAGAGCTGTTACGAATGATCCCTGCGAAGTACTACATTCCACAGCACCAGTTCTCGCTGACTCCCCTCCAGAACACCAACTCGCATAAATCTGGGAAGAAACAAAAGAAGACCCACCAGCCTGTTGATCCCGAGACTAAGAGGCTCCAGAAACGCGCAAAGGTTCCTCATTACCCCTTTTCCCTCCCCACGGATTGCCAATTTGTTTTTTCCATGTCATACTAAGCAGGTGTTTTTTGGTTTCTGTAGTATGATCCCGACTCTCTTCCTACCATCCCTCAACTCCAAGGGTTGAACAAGAGCACCGATGACAGCCCGGAATCGACCCCAGCCCAGCAACACCAACAACAACAAGAGGCTCCAAATTCGCAGGAGAGTCAGGAAGAGAACCATGCCACCAAGGAGGCTGCATCTCAGGCCCCTCAGCTGTCCCGGGTAGAGCTGCAAGCCAAACTTCAGAAACGAATCGAAAGTCTGCAAGAGTCCACCCAGCGGAGCAACCCGAACACGGAAGCCCTCGAGGTGTCCGGAAAAGACGCCCTTCTGGACCTTGAGCGAAAGAAACGGGGCGAAATGCGTGATCGTAGACGCAAGGAGAGGAAGGCCGCTCGTTCTAAAGAAAAACAACTCAAGCTTCTCCAACAACAAAGTTCCAACACCAAGAAAAACCCCTCCTCATCCTCCTCCAAGCCTTCGACTGCTCCCTCCGGCTCTGGTAATCTGCAGAAGGGAGGGAAGGCTACCAAGGATGATCTGGAGATTCCCAAAGATGCTTCTTCTAAGACACTATCAGAAAAACAGAAGCCCGGCTCTTCTCCCTCGCAATCCGACAAGCCACAGGGCTCCAAGTCGTCGTCGGCGGCTGCTCACAACGGGGGTTCGACACAGGAACCCGACCTGGCCTTCTCGTCCCTATCATTTGAAGTGAAACAGGCGGTCGGGACGGATGGAGGGGGGCCTTCGCACGGGGCGCGGAACCCGTCGTGGACGTCGAAGAAGCCGCAGGAGGCGAAGATGGCGCTGGATCGTCGGGAGGCCTATTTGGCCAAACTGACGCCCGAAGCACGTGAGCGCGCCGAGGAGAGCAAGAAGTGGGAGAAAGCCACTCTCCAAGCCTCTGGTACCAAAGTCATGGACGATCGCAAAAAACTCGAGAAGGCTCTTAAAAAACAGAATAAGGAGAAGAAGAAGAAGAAACACCAGTGGGACGAACGGCTCAAGGTGGTCGAGAAACTTAAACTCGATAAGCAGAAAAAACGCGCAGATAATATCCAAGCCCGTAAGGACCAAATCCGCGACAAAAAAAACGGCGTCAAGGCGAAAGGCAATCGCCGCCCCACTAACCACAAATCTCATAAGGGTGGCTCTGGGAGCAAGAAATCTGTGCAAGGGTTTTAGGTCTCTCTCCAGCTTGTGCTCGCCATTTAGATAGACCTTCTTTTCCGCGTATTAATTCTTTGCCGTTGGTTTGTGTAGCTCCCTCTGTGATCATCAGCTTTCCAATCCTCCTTTGTCTTTGCCTTTTCTCTGATACACACAAGCTCTTTTTTCTTTTTTTTCTCGTTCACATTGGGTTGCAACATATAAAAAAATTAGTCTGTTCTTCAGCATTAATTACTTCCTGTTTACTTTTCAACTCTTGATATACTTTCCTCGCCATGAATGAGTCAGTGTGGTGCAGTAGGTTCAACTTAGCCATTAAAAAAAAGAAGAAAACATATCTCATGACATGGATGTGGTGTTGAAATGACGAAGCAGGTCAAGCAGGCTTGATCTCTGAACATTTGGTAGGCCTTTTGCACTTCAGTGCCTGATTTTCAGATTCTGTGGCATGTGAACTTGTCAGCTGATAAAAATGTGGCTGTGAGAAAATGAGTAACAATATGAAAAAAAAGAATGTTCAGAATCAATCAAGAAAGGATTTAGATAAAGAATTCAAGACAGATATAGGGTTTGAGTCAAAGATAGTGGCTATATGACATTGGGCTTTAAGGACTTCAAGGTGTGCCAAGACAATGAAAAACAAAACTGCTTTCATGTTCATCATTCAGTCCAGATGTTCTTGAATTGATTACAGAATATGGGGAATATGGATATGAGAGGATATAATTAGGGAGTTCAGGAATGTGTAAGAAATAAGGAAAAATTTCAACATATTGTTTTCTCATTTTTTAATAGGGCGTATCAAATATACCAAATCCACAATTAGAAACCAGGCAATTATAAAAAAATTAATTTATTCATGAATGGGTCCTAAGAGGTTATTGGTGAAGAAAAAACTTGTTTTAAAAATGGTGGATTTTTGAAGACCCGTCAATTACATAATAGTAGATTTGGTCATATTTGATACCCCCTATTGAGAAATCCTTGAATATATCCTTTCTGGCATGGTTTTCTCATGTAATTTCCACCTCTGACAAGTAGCCAATCAGCTCAAGTGCTTGCCAACTTCTTCTACAAATTCTTGTTGTTACCTTCCTGTAAGCACAACTTATCAACCATAGAGGCAATATCACTTTACCTGATATTCCCCAAGTAGTTTCATCTTTTTAAAATATGTAAATAAATTCTGTACAGTTTTATTCTGCTGAATACAAAGGAAATAACACCTGAATTTGTTAGAATCCAGAATATAGTTGTATCTGGTCAGATTTGAAGTCACAATCACTGTATAACTGAGACACATCATGTGGCAATTCTTTGGTTTGTTTTTGAATATTGTTACTTATCTGTAAAATTAATTAATGATTATTTTTATTGTTAGAAATAATGATTTTATGTATGATGTGCAGCATGATACTACCTTCAACAATCTTAATTTGGATAACAAGTGAAATTCATTGCTCATTGTCCTGTCTATTTTCATCCATCAATTCAATACCGGGGCCCGAATATTGGTGGAAAGATCAAATGAACTGTTGTGATTAATTTTCCATCTTTTAATCTTCCTCCCCAAATTTGAGGTCATTTCCCCTTGATTTTAGAAATTTAAAACTTAAATTTCATCATGAAATTCATGAATTTATATTGTTTCTTAGTAAAACACTGAATGATTTCTATGAGGGGTTATCCAATATAACCAAATCTACCATTATGTAATTGCCAGGTTTTCAAAATTACAAACTTTTAAATGTGTTTGTTCTTCACCAATAACCTCAATGAAGAAATTCATTTTTTATAACTGACTGGTTCCTAATTGTGGTTTTGTTATATATGAACCCCCTATTGTCAGATTAGAAATTTTACTTTTACTAATATTTTCAGAAATTTGGACTGTTTTTGTTTGTTTCAAATAGCATGATGTAACCTGCCAAAAAACTTGTGAATTTGGCCAAATACTTTTTATGATGCCCAAAGAAGAACCACATTAGCCTTTCACATAAATATCAAATATTTCAGAATTAATTCATACACATGAAATTAAGAGATCAATCCCACATAAAATGACTTTCAGTTGAAAAAATAATTGAAGTATATTATACTTCAAGAGAAACTTGCTCAACTGCCTGCAGTTGACATACAGAAACTCACAGGAAGCTTCTGTTGTTACTCCAAATTTTCTCCAAGAGTGATTCAACCAACACCACCCCAAAAGGGGAGACAATGATTGTATGTTGCCTTGATAGAAACATCACTCTTACCTAGGAATTACTCAATATTAACTCCCTTCTTAAAATAGTGTAACTCAGTTATAAACCTGTTGTAACATCCAAAGAACTACAAGCAATGGCCTTTGTCATGGGGCTTCAGAGGCAGAGGTTACATGTTTGTATAGCCCATGTTTGAGGGTGGTTTCTTGGGTGTAGCAGTGGATTTATTGTTGNTTATAATTATCAAATAAACTGTTTTGTTGGCTTGAATTTAGCCTGATAACACAAGAAAATTCCCTAGTTTGTAATTTCATGTTGATACAGCCTAAAAATTAGAAAGTATTTTGTAAGGTTAATTCCCCAAAATAAAGTGTAAATATTTAGTTCTGAATGGATTATGTTACACTTCCTCTTTGGATGGACATGGGTTAAGATGAGGTTCTGGTTAGTTCAAGTAGATATGCACATAATTCCCCAATTTATTGGGACATGTATCAGCATGTTTCCATGCTTTTTAATGTCAACATGATGAACACTTCCTGCAATGTTCCAGGAAAAAAATATAGTAGGGCACTTGACACCAAGTGCCAGGAATTGTCCCCTGGTTATTTGTAGATTAACAAAAAAAATCATAGTACATCAGAGATAGTAGAGTAGTATTATTAATATTAGTAGTAAAAAAATGGGTAGTTTATTAGTGATTGAAGGGAAAAAACAAAATAAAAATAATCAAAAACTTTTTAACCATCAGCTAATTGTCAATTTTAAAATTAGTTAGTGGTAGTAGGTATTTTGGCAGAATTGGGTTAGAGTAGGAAAAAAGGCACAGGTATGAATTTTGATCTAGTAGGAATTTGGCCCAAAGGAAATGTGTAAATCTATAATTAAATTTGTCATTTTCTATGGCCATAAATCATGTAGCTTGTAATTATGAAGGGGTAATGATAAAAAATTTAGGCCCTTCTCGATCATTAAAAAATTTTGTGTTCAAGCTGGGAGTAATGTCTGCATGTTTCTCTGTGAGACAAATGCAACAGATGCCCCCCCCCCTACTCTAATCTATTAAGGGTCTTCAACACACAACCCACCTGGTTTTGAAGCACCCCAAGGTCCCCACAAGGCCAGGCTGGGTTGCACCATCAAAAATCCTGGGTTGCGGGTAAAATCATTCCAAATTTGACCTGCGTGGGTTAGACATACAAAATCTTCACCACAAAAGAGGGTCACGGGCCAAGTTTGCAAAAATTTGACCAGTGTGAGTTCTCCGGTGTGGAAAGAAAAACCAACTCAGTAGGTAACTGAGGGTCCTTCTCCAATGTGTGTTGAGTACTCTTTGGTTTCACTGCGGAAAACTTCTAGGATGGTGAGTATCCTTCTTTAACCCCAATAAAAAACACTCCCTTGTTACCGCTCTTTGCACACTGCAACCGGGAAAGAGACTGTGAATGTTCTTCCTTGTGATTTTGAAGCTTGACTCCTGATTTTTCTACTTTTCTCTGCTTGTCTTTTTTGTTTAATGGATGGATAGATCAATACCCCCACTCCTTCTCTCTCCCACTCACAACTCGAAGGCTTGGGTTTGTGACCAGGGGAGTTTGTCATGTGCCCAGAGGGCTTGATCATCAATTTCTGGTTGGCCCCAGTTGCTGGTTGGCCCGAGTACTTGGCACATTTTCAAGTTCCACTTGGCCCAACCCAAGCTCTGGGACAATCAGAGAACACCCCCACAGAAAACTAAAATACACAGTCATTTATCTCTTTTTCTTTCTGTCTATTTATTTATTTACATTTTTTTTTTCATCCTTTCAGATCCCACCACCGCTTCAATCATGGATCCAATTACCACGCCAAAAGGGGAGGCAATGATTGCATGTTGCCTTGATAGAAACATTTTATTACTCATTAGTAACTCCCTTCTTACAGTAGTGTAACTCAGTTATAAACTTGTTGTTACATCCACAAAACTACAATCAAGGGCCTTTTTCATGGGGTTTCAGAGGCAGAGGTTACAAATTTGTATAGCCAATGTTTGAGGGTGGTTTCTTGGGTGTAGCAGTGGATTTATTGTTGTGTTATACACTGGTTACAGCATGGCAATCTGCACACATTGCCTCCCCTTTTGTGGTGGTGCAAGCTTTGATGCACAGTCACTGTGCGTAATATACAGTGACTGTTCCAAAACATCTAAATATGCAAAGAGGTGGAGTTTGGATGAAAGCTTGGCTGAAGCATGCAGCATGTCAACGGCAGGCAGTTGAGGGAGTTTATTTTGCAGTGTTATCAATAACTTTAGGCCTTCAAATTATTTAATAACTCCTTTTCGAGGTGTTTCCTTGGTTTCATCATATATTCTTTTAAACCTCTTCCATGTAATTTCCTATGAAGAAAAATTTAGGAATATGTCATTACATGTAAAATTTTTCATTTCCACTCTTTTATTGAATTTATTCTTAGTTTTATTACCTTATTTGTTTGATAAATCAGATAAAGCAACATGGAATTAAAGAATCTAGATTTTCTCACATACTACAGCTTGATCATGATTTATTGTTTCCATTTATGAGCTGGTTGGTTTAGTCCATTCAAAATAATTGTGGAGCTAATGAATATTATTTTATCCTATCATCACATGCTTATCCCCATATTTTTTATTTATTTCTTTCAACCATTTAATTTAATTTTATATCAGGAACTATTATATGATGTTTCCATCATATGGATATTTTGAAAAATAAATTTTTCAAAATAATTTATTACTTCTAAAAACCCCTATATCAAGAGAGTAACAATTATCCCCCATTTCAATCTTTTGGTCACAAAGAGTTGAGAGATGATTTTCTGAAATCCCATTCTTTGATTCAAACATTAAAAATTATAAATTGAAGACATACTTCCCCAAATAATAATTGAACTCAAGATACGTATTGAGAACATGTAAGCCACCAAGATATTAATATTATAAATTCTTGTGAGCTACGTTTATTTACAAGATGTTGTCCCACCATTATAAAAATTCCATATAGTCTAATGGTTCCTATGGAGTTGCTGTCAACTCACACAGGATCTGAGTTGAATTCCCACTCATCAAATTGCAATTGCATTGAATCTTTATCACACCTTATTCTTTTTAACATTCATAAAAGAAATATTCAGACATCTCTGTATTTAGAATAAAGTATAAGTCTGAAAATCCTTGATTCACATGTTTGAGCTAATCCTGTTTTTATTTCACAAA
>LAVV01002410.1:4419-15165 GCA_001263375.1 Puccinia sorghi
ATAAATCTATGTTTTTTCTTCAAATATTGACACTCTTTTTATTACTATCATTAAGTTGTTTATTCCTTGTTTCAGAGTGCAATTCATTCTTTCATCAGCTCTATCTAAATAGGAAGGACACGACACCTAAAATTCTCACAGATTTTACTTTCTGAGGGTGGTTCACAATAAGCTAGGACATAGGGGTTGGGATAGTACTTTGCAGGTTCTGAAAGGTAGAGGTTGGTGGCCAAGGCATTACAAAAATGTCCAGAGTTACATTTGTAATTGGTCCTCATGTCAGATACATGAAAGGCCCCACACAAATCAAGAAACCGGGTTACAGCAACCTTTGCCTGCGGTAGGCCCCTTTGAGAGATGGTCTTCCAACTTGATACAGATTCCTGAAAGTTACAAAGGGAAGTTAAAGTGGATTTTAACAGTGATTGACCACTGTACTTCCTGGCCGGTGGCTATCACATTGCGGGATGCTTCAGAAGCAGAATTGGCTGAGGCTATTCTTCAACACGTAGGGTCCCCTTTGGGGCGCCTAGAGAATTCCTCACAGATTGGGATTCTAATTACCCGTCTAATGGGTTTCAGAAGTTCTTGGTGGCCACCGGGATGTAGAAGCTTCTTACTTCCGGCTACCATCCACGGAAAAATGATAAGAGTGAGTGTTTCAATGGTATATTGGAGGTGGCTCTTTTTGAGTTAAATCAGACTGGAGATCCTTTCTGATGGGAGGACTTCCTACCAGCGGCGCTATTTTCTGCACAAATTCATGTCAGCAATAGTAGTTCTCTCCGTTTGAGCTACTCTATGTGGTTAAGCCACGGTTTCCACAGGATCAGCGGAGGGTGATAGCTGCAGAAGCTGTACTACAGGCGCTGAAAAATTAAGGACATGAATAGAAGAGCTGAGTCATACGAGAATAACTGCTACGGGCAACACAGAAGTTAGGGCGCTAAATAAAAAAGAGGCTTTTCATGAGCATACCAAATTCTCCTGTGATCTCAACACGTTGGTGGTTGGGCAAGCAGTAAAACTGAGGAACAAGAAGCACACCAAGCGCAGCGCGAGGTGTTTTGATCCTTTTGAGATTGCAAAGATCTTAGACAATAACACATACATTTTGGTTGATCAAAATGGTGTGGAGTATCCAACGCCGGCAATGGAAATAGTATTAGACCAGTTTCCTTGCGTTCGTTGTTAGTCAACAAAAGGTGTGTTGGAGTTGAAATCTGCTCTATGCAGACTGACACCCAAAGATTATAAGACATGGACCTGGTAACATGACAAGCAGTTCAAGTGCACATCAAGACTTGATCCCAGAAGATTACAAGCATACCTTTGGTAACCGTACAGAAATTTCAACTTCAGCTGCAATAATAAGCGTCTGTAGCCTAGTTGCACAGCGCGCACGCAGATGACGAAATTCAAATTTTGTTGCGCTGATGAAATTCAAATTTTGTTGCCAGTTTGAGCCCCGCGGCGCGGGCCAATTGTCAGCTGCCTTGAATTTTGTCAGCTCATGAAGTCAATACATCAGCTGATCTCTACATAATGGCCGTCAACCTCATATTAATCAACCACCACCTCTGAATCTCACATATAGCTTACTCACTCAACTTGGCCACAATCTCAAATCAAATTTGACAACAACAAGTTTCTCCACCACCCAAATCAACTCAAGTATCCCTGAAAGGCAGCACAACCCCGCAAAGATGAATCTCCAAATTTGCACTTTCCCCAATTGAATCAAAAAACAACCACCTCTAATACAGGTGAGTCAATATATTGTTGCTGGGTTCACCCAAGTACTTGTTTGAAACATTGGTCTCGCCACAATTTGTCGTTGGATAACCTTGAGAATCTTGCACTGGCGCTCCCAAATACTTCCCTTTTATCCAGAGGACCTGAACAAAACCAACCCACCAGCCCTTTAAGCCACCAATAAAAAAAACAAGAATCTGAATCGCAGATTGCTGTAAACAAAAGTGAACCTGAATGTATCAGTAAGTTTTNGTGGGATGAAAGCTCCAATTGCCGCTGGCAATAACACGCCCTGTGGACTATCGGCAGACGCACCCACTTGCGCCCTCGTTGGTTTCGGTTAGCCTGGTTTCGGGCCCGTGGCCCGTCGTTCGACCCAGTCAGCATGACGCGATTCTCCCCAGAGATTGTGTAACCGTCGAAATCTCTCTCTGCGGTCTAGCCTTGTTCGCAGCACCATGAAGGTCATTGCAGGGTTGATGTTGTGGTGTACCTGAACAAAACCAACCCACCAGCCCTTTAAGCCACCAATCAAAAGAAAAAGAATCCAAATCGCAGATTGCTGTAAACAAAAGTGAACCTGAATGTATCAGTAAGTTTTTCCCTTGTCTTATTTTCTCATTGGTCCATGCTGAATACTGTCTTCCTCTGCCCTTAGAAATGATCTATCTATTCATTGTATGGCTCAGCATTCTATGTGGTGTCAGTCAACAAAACTGCTGAATTGCTCAAGAATGGATAATTCTAATCATTTGGAATTTCCAAACTCTACCTCAAGATTCAAATTTGTATCTATCAGCTTACAAAGTTGTTTGTAAAATTACAAAACAACTTCGTCTAGACCCTGAAATCAAACCCTACACTTGCTGTCCCAAGTGCTTCAGTCTGTACAAGCCCAAATATACACCAACAATGTGTCCATACCACAGATCAAAAAAATCACAAGTTTGTGGCAAACATCTTGTGAAATCAACTGCCAATCCAATCATAGCTCAATTTCAACACTAATCCTCTGCCATCCAACACCACCCAGCTCCACCAAAGCACTTTGTACCATGTTTAACTTACCAAACCCAACAGTTCGAATCTTGGCTACATTGGTTTCTGAATGTCCCTGGAATCGAAGACAAGCTGCTCTCGTGGCAACAACGCGTGCAATCAAGATTCAATGGTAATTTTGTTGACATTCAACAGTCTAACGCTTGGCGCAGCTTTGAGCTCAAGAATGACCAGAAGCTATTTTGCAACAAACTTTGGCTTACATTCTCGTTGTACGTTGATTGGTTCAATCCCTTTGGGAATAAACTCGCTGGACGACAGGCTTCGATGGGGATTCTTGCTCTTACATGCATGAATCTTCTGCCTTCAATTCGAAATCGACCGAGCACATCTTCATTTCCGGGATGATACCTGCCCTCACGAACCTGATATGACCACAATATTGCACATTCTGGAGCCCCTGGTTGATGAGCTGCTGCTGCTCAATACTGGTGTCTTCCAAAAAACACCCAACTTCCCTAATGGCTGTCGCATTTCAATACACCTTGGTGCATTGATAGGCGACATTGTTGCTTCATATAAAATTGCCGGGTTTGCTTCCCTTTCTGCCAATTTCTTTTGCTTGTGGTGCAAATGACAGAAGTCCAACATGATGGACATGCAGCTTGTTCCCAGCCGGAAACAACTAGAAAAACAAAGACAAGCTGTCTTGTTGAGAGAAACTAGTACACTAGCAGAAAAAACTCAAATGTTGAAGCAGTACGGCACTTGCTCGTCAGAACTCAACAACTTACCATATTGCGACCCAGTCAAAAATGTGGCGCTAGGGGTGATGCACAACTGGTACGAAGGTGTCCTACAGCACCATTGGCATTTGTGTTGGGCATTTGAACCAAAATTGACCCAACATGACGCTCACAATGACCAGTTGGAAAATGTTGAAGAGTATGATTTAGACAAATCATCTTATAGCTGCCACTTACAAGACACAGCCCTTCTACACATACGAAAGGTTATCACCAACATTTTCTTTCCCCTAGGTGTGACTCAGGTCTCTCCAAACTTGGGCAACACAAAGAATGGCAAGTTAAAGGCGACTGAATGGCATTCACTGTTTGCTACATACCTACCTCTCAGTCTACTCAATTTTTTCTGGGACAACCCAACTAGCGGACCAAGTAGCGGGCAAGCAAAAAGATGTTTCTCAACTTCTCCTTGGTGGTGATATGCACAAACATTGTCTCGTTAAAAGGAGTGGCACATGATCACTGCAACCAATTTGTGGATGCTTACAGGTTATACATAGAGACAGCAAAGGATGTGTTTAAATGGCCAAAAGTGACGCCAAATCATCACTACGCCCTCCACCTTCCAGACCAATTGCAATGGTGATAAAAAACTCTATGATTTTTTGAAATGTGTTGAGTGGGAATTGAACTCAGATCCTGCGTGGTTTTGACAGAAACTCAAAGGTGAAGTCTTAACCACTTGACACAGCGCGCACGCAGCTGACGTAATTCAAATTTCGTCGTGCTGACAAAATTGAATATGCAGTTTGAGCCCCGGGGCACGGGCCAATCGTCAGCTGCCTTGAATTTTGTCAGCTCATTAAGTCAACACATCAGCTAATCTCTACATAATGGCCGTCAACCTCATATTCATCAACCACCGCCTCTGAATCTCACATGTAGCTTACTCACTTGACTTGGCCACAATCTTTAATCAAATTTGACAAAAACAAGTTTCTCCACCACCCAAATCAACTCAAGTATCCGTGAAAGGCAGCACAACCCCGCAAAGATGAATCTCCAAATTTGCACTTGCCCCAATTGCATCAAAAAAACGACCACCTCAAATACAGGTGAGTCAATATCTGGTTGCTGGGTTCACCCAAGTACTTGTTTGAAACATTGGTCTCGCCACAATTTGTCGTTGGATAACCTCGAGAATCTTGCACTGGCGCTTCCAACTACTTCCCCTTTATTCAGAGGACCTGAACAAAACCAACCCACCAGCCCTTTAAGCCACCAATCAAAAGAAAAAGAACCCTTGTCTTATTTTCTCATGCGTCCATGCTGAATACTGTCTTCCCCTTTTTGTAGAAATGATCTATCTATTCATTGTATGGCTCAGCATCCTATGCGGTGTCAGTCAACAAAACTGCCAAATTGCTCAAGAATGGATACTTCTAATCATTTGGAATTTCCAAACTCTACCTCAAGGTTCAAATTCGTATCTATCAGCTTACAAAGACGTTCGGACAATTACAAAACAAATCTGTCTAGACCCTGAAATCAAACCCTACACTTGCTGTCCCAAGTGCTTCAGTCTCTATGAGCCCGAATATACGCCAACAACATGTCCATACCACAGATCAAAAAAATCACAAGTTTGTGGCAAACATCTTGTCAAATCAATTGCCGATCCACTCATAGCTCAACTTCAACACATATCCTTTGCCATCCAACGCCGCCCAGCTCCACCAAAGCACTTCGTACCATGTTTAACTTACCACAACCAACAGTTCAAATCTTGGCTACATTGGTTTCTGAATGTCCCTGGAATCAAAGACAAGCTGCTCTCGTGGCAACAACACGTGCAATCAAGATGCAATGGGACTGTTTTTGACATTCAACAGTCTAAAGCTTGGTGCAGCTTTGCGCTCAAGAATGACCGGAAGCTATGTTGCAACGAACTTCGGCTTACATTCTCGTTGTATGTGGATTGGTTCAATCCCTTTGGGAATAAACTCGCTGGACAACAGGCTTCAATGGGGGTTCTTGCTCTTACCTGCATGAATCTTCCGCCTTCAATTTGAAATCAGACCGAGCGCATCGTCATTGCCGGGATGATACCTGCACCTCACAAACCTGATATGACCACAATTTCGCACATTCTGGAGCCCCTGGTTGATGAGCTGCTGCTGCTCAATACTGGTGTCTTCCAAAAAACACCCAACTTCCCTAATGGCCGTCGCATTTCAATACACCTTGGTGCATTGATAGGCGACATTGTTGCTTCACATAAAATTGCAGGATTTGCTTCCCATTATGCCACGTTCTTTTGCTCGTGGTGCAAATGCCAGAAGTCCAACATGATGGACATGCAGCTTGGTCCCAGCCGGAAACGACTAGAAACACGACGACAAGCGGTCTTGTGGCAATAAACTAGTACACTAGCAGAACAAACTCGAATGTTGAAGCGGTACGGCACTTGCTGGTTGGAACTCAACCGCTTACTGTATTGGGACCCAGTCAAACATGTGGCGCTAGGGGTGATGCACAACTGGTACAAAGGTGTCCTACAGCACCATTGGCGTGTGCGTTGGGCATTTGAACCAAAATTGACACAACATGACGCTCACAATGACCAGTTAGAAAATGTTGAAGACTCCGATTTAGACAAATCATCTTCTAGCTGCCACTTCCAAGACACCGCCCTTCTCAACATACGAAAGGTTATCACCAACATTGTTGTTCCCCTAGGTGTGACTCAGGTGTCTCCAAACTTGGGCGACCCGAAGCATGGCAAGTTGAAGGCAACCAAATGGCATTCACTGTTTGCTACATACCTCTCAGTCTACTCAATTTTTTCTGGGACGACCCAACTAGCGGACCAAAGAGCGGGCAAGCAAAGATGTTTCTCAACTTCTCCTCGCTGGTGATATGCACGAGCATTGTCTCCTTGAAAGGAGTGACGAATGATCACTGCAACAAATTTGCGGAGGCTTACAGGTTATACACAGAGACAGCAAAGGACGTGTTTCAATGGCCAAAAGTGACGCCAAATCATCACTACGCCCTCCACCTTCCAGACCAATTGCAATGGTGGGGGCCTCTCCCAAATGTATCCGAGTTCTCTGGCAAACACATTAATGGCATGCTTCAAAAGATCAATACCAATGGCCAAATTGGTGAGTCTAGGGGGGAAGTTTGAAGTGAGATTGAGGAACTAACTTCTTGCAAATCTCAGGGAAAATGGAAGGAACCGTGATGCGAGAGTTCTGTAAGAGTCAAAGGTTTGTATCTCTGAATCCATGCTGGTCACTGTGCGAGGAGTCAAGCAAGATTCTGGTCAGCCTAAAAAAAACCCAAGAAGACATCTGATTGAGGTGCATCCTGATGTGTATGTGGCAATGTTTGAGAAACTGTGGTTTGAAGATGAGACACTGAATAATTACCAGGATGGGCCTCATGGCAACAAGGAAACCATCCTGTTCCAATATGTGACACAAGAGACCTTGGTCTGATGTTCGAAGACCCTGTACATTAGCAAGTCAAAACAGAATCGGATGGTGGCATATGACAAGGGCGGGCGAACCCACTATGGTATGGTGACTCATATCTACCGTCTCCCAGAATTTGGCGGCAGGATTCTGGTTGGCGTCAAGAAAACGACTCATCTCAGTAAGGTGGGGGAGTCCTGGGTGGCAACCCTCCGTGATTTAGACCTGCAGGTGGTACAGGTGGTCAGTTATTATGAGCTATTGGACCCATCTGAGGTACCAGCGGTGTGTGCCTATCAGCACCTGCCAGCATGGACCTTCAGATTTTCCTCCCCCCTGATGCTCCTCCACC
Source organism: Puccinia sorghi (assembly GCA_001263375.1). Classification (NCBI taxonomy): domain Eukaryota; kingdom Fungi; phylum Basidiomycota; class Pucciniomycetes; order Pucciniales; family Pucciniaceae; genus Puccinia; species Puccinia sorghi. The sequence goes on from LAVV01002410.1 coordinate 11,751, forward strand.
ACATCCCTTGCGAGATTTCTCCCCTGATTAATTGATGACCTTCTGAACCCAACCTTACGGATTCTGTGCACCCCCATTCCTGAATTTGTATCCTCTTGTTGCATGCGCGGACATGAGATTTCTCATGATTCCTCATCCACAAGGATTTTGTTTGAAAATTTTGGTGTCCTTGTGCCCAAGGACACCGCGGAAGATAAGGCTTCCATTTTGAAAGGCATCATCATTTTTGCCTCCTGCTTTAGCCATCATTGTATTGGAATTGATTGTCATTCTGACTTAAATCTTGTTAAAGGTGGAAAGTTAATCTCTTGGGAAGTCTAACCTCAATCTGAAGGTCCCCCATCTGCTATGGTATGTGTTTGGTGTAGATTTGCAACTGGTACTGTCTGTTTAAAATATTTTGCAGGCCACAGGAACTTGGCAAGGGCAACAAGAGATGGACTCCCTACACAAACTTTACCAAAAAAAAATTTGTATACCTCTATCTAATATTGAACATATTTGAGACGTCCCTCGCACTTCCACTTAGGTGACAGACAAGAATCTTTGCAAAAAAAAAGGTGAAAACAGAGCATGTTCTGCAACACAAGATCTGCTCCCCCCATTAAAAAAAACAAAGATGCCTATCCAAACCACCCATTATACCGAGAGATAAATTGACATGAAAATGAAAAAAGACCTTTTTTTCTGAATTTTGTCACTTTTTTTCCTTTTTTTTACTGTTTATTTTTTTAATTTTTTTTTACGGTTGCTTTTATGTTTTCCATTTATTACCAGATGGGATCATCATCAAAGACCATGCTATTGTATCTTTGGTCCCATGCATCCTCTTCTTCTTCATTATACCCGTCATAATCACTGTCATCCCTGCCCATAACTTCCTCAACGAAGTCAACATCCTCTTGATCTACATCATCAAATTTATCTTCATCACCACTCCCAGACGTGTTATCCAAGTTGATCTCCTCGCCCCCATAGCTTCCATCATCCTCATCCTCTGTTTCTTTGTTGTCATCATAGCTCTTGATTTTGTGAGTGAGATCGTAAGGTGCTGATAGTTGATCAAAAAACTTCAGATTGAATTGTTTGTCAGTCAACTTCTTGGATGGGACTTGTTTTCCCAGAAGGGACTGGGACATTGGGTAAGAGAGCCACTTGGCGGGTATCAGCCACATCAATCCTCTGCTGCGGTAGAAGGTTGTTGAACCAGTTGGGGTCATAGAAATCCAGTTTAAGTCCCTTTGGCGGCTTTGGAAAGATGGAATCTGCCGGACACGGTGGGGGGACTTGTTTGCACCTCTGAAAACGCTTTCTATCTAACTCATCAGACTGTAGAATTGCTGTCCAGGCGGCGAAAGATCTTGGTTTCATTTTCAGATTGGAACTTGAGGGTTTTGATTTGATACCCCTTGGCAGGATTGTAGTCATCATCTCTGTGGGAGTTGACATCCGAGATTATCCTCTGGTATTGTTTGGGCAGCCACTGAGCAAGAGCAAACTTCAATTGAGTTTCTTGAAGCTTTCCATACATACAATGTCAGTAGGCAGACACTTTGAGATCAAACAAATGCAATAGCTTACTCAATCCCTTGCTCGGCCAATAACCTTGTGTTCTTAATCTGAACAAATATTGCCAATTTCTTTCTTTTCCCTTTCGTATTGGTTTTTTTGCAGAAAGTGGACATAGTGATTATAGGCTGGTATCAGGAGCTCAAGATCTTTTGCATAATTGGTGTTGATGTTTATATGGGTATAAGCACCACCCGTAGCAGCTTGACGGAACAATTTGAGGGCAGCTTGTCTGCAGGCCTCATCATAAAGTGAGGTTGGTGAGTCGTCAAGGTCTGGCCCCCAAAAATGTAATCCAAGACAAGCAAGGGTAGCCTGGGTATACTCAACAAAAAAGTTGTCCAATTTGACAATACCTTGGCCAATCTTCCTTTGACCAAGGCGGAGAGTTTTGAGGGAAGAAATTTCTTTGACAGAGACTAAGGTAGCCCCATGGAAATTGTTGACTATTTGTGCGATTTCGGCTGCATCTGAAACCCACAAGTTGAATTCCGTCAAGTTATTGGGGTGAGGGGGCCCAGGGATTGACTTTTGCTTGGGAGATTCCAGATGATCTTTATTCGCACGTATAAAGCATCCTGAAACAGAAAAACTCATCATTTATGAGTTCCAAAAGCCATGTGAACTTTAAGAACACCATTACCAACTCTAGTGGAGCAAAACCCCATGGGAATTTTTGCTGTAATCATCTGCAGCCAATTGACCACAGGAGATGTTGTCTTGGGAGTCCTGGTCGACTGTTTTTTCTGGCTAGGAGGGGTCTTTTGCTGCGTATTTTTTGGTGTTTGTTGGCCAGAAGCGGACCTGTGAGGAGATGGGCCGTTGGGTTGGGTGGGTATTGATGTTGATGCTCCAAGGCGGGCGCAGTTGATGCCTTGCCTTTCTTTCTTTGAGAAGATTTCCCTCCGGGAAGCTCCTTGGATTGTATTGGTGTCCTGGATGTTGTTACTGTGGATGAATAATCATCAAGGCCAACCTTTGACATAAGCTTTGAGATGATTTCATCCCTTGAATTCAATTTTTGTTGTAGATGTTTGGCTTGTGCGTCCATTGCAGCAGAGATTATTGCTTGGATATCAGCTGCGGATGCCATACTTTGAGTTCTGGGATAGGGTTTAAACAAGCAAAAAAAACTCAAAGAAAAAGATAAAATATCCAAATCTTGATTCTGAGCAGAGAAAAATGGTAAAGAGACTGTTAGCGGACGGAGAGTTTGGAAACAAGGGCTATCAAAAGGAGTGATTCCGTGAGGGTATGTTGGTGGTGCATGAGGGTGCATATCACATAATACATCTTGAATAACAAAGAATTTTCATGGTCATGATGTAAGTAGCTATGTAACTGTGTGTCATCAACAACTGTGTTGATTAATCTTGATATTGTTTGGATCAGGCGAGATGAGGAGCTGCAATTCAGCTGGCAATACCTTGGGTGGGCGGTGTCAGCTGACAAAATTCAAGGGACAAGTTGCCCGCACCGCGGGGCTCAAACTGCATATTCAATTTCATCAGCAAGACAAAATTTGAATTTCGTCAGCTGCGTGCGTGCTGTGTTGGTTGAAGGCAGCACTCTAGCATGTGTCTCAGTTATACTGAGGTCATGAGTTTGAATCTCACCAGACACAACTACATTTTGGATTCTAACAAGGTGGGCACCTCATATTGCAATGGTGCAGAGGGAAAAGAAGAAAGATGTGAGGGTGGCAAAGAGCTGCTCCAGCAAGCCAGAGCTTTGGCACGGCAAATGCCTGTGGCTACGACACTTCCCTTCTCTCCTGCTAGAAATCTCCAGGTCTTTCTGGGGCTGCTGCCAGCTGGGTCTGGCACAGCCCCAGGCTAGAGGGGGG
>LAVV01002444.1:7873-25213 GCA_001263375.1 Puccinia sorghi
TTACACATGTGTATAGCCCATGTTTGAGGGTGGTTTCTTGGGTGTAGAAGTGGAATTATTGTTGTGTTATACACTGGTTACAGCATGGCAATCTGCACACATTTCCTCCCTTTTTGGGGTGGTGGATGTCAATCAAGTTCCCACCATCAAACAAAGTTTGGAATTTAGATTTAGCCCGTTTGAAGTAGGCAATCCAAACCGACAGGAAGTCCTCCAGTGAGGCGTATTCATTATGCGAGTTTTATTCAAAATGGGCTCGGTTCCAGTCTCGACTGGACTCTGCCAAAGAGGAAATGCATCAAGTTACACGATACAAGAATGCCACACACCAACTCGAAGGAATGGCTGAAGCGGAACAAGCTACGGAATCGGAACGGGCCGAGCAGCGATAAACACTCGAACAACACGCCCGGCTCTAGTAGTAACAAGACTCCGCGACGAGCTCAAGTGGTAGAATACGACGAGAAAGATCGATAGTAGGTTGAACGACAGTCATATGAAGCTCAAAATGATGATAACGATGACTGACTATTTTATAGTGAATATCTTACGGGCTTCTCCGCCCGGAAGAAGGCCGGTAAGGTCGCGGCACAAGAACGGGCGGCACGACGAGCGCGTGAGGAAAAGCTAGAATTTAGGAGACAGTTGAAGGACGCCAGACTGTCGAAGATTAAGGAAGCTATTGATCAGCAGACCGAATGGTATGGAAGTAAGTCGTTTTTCTTCAAATTATGTTTCTTTTTTTCTTGCCTTTTCCTCCTGACTTGAATTACATGAGAATAGTCGATGCATTTGAGGGAGGAATGGAGACGAAGGCGACGACTGGCAGGTCGGAAAAGTTTGTCGAAAAGTCTGCAACTGCTACTACCACTGTCACCATCGAGGACATGGAAGTGGACCACAATGTGCTGATCGACAAGTCAAGCAAGAATCATGGCCCGGACTCTCACTGCCACTACCAACCGCATCCTGAGCGAAACTTTGATAGAACTTGTTCCACCTCCACCGGCAAGAAGGTAGACAATGGTGACAAAGCTCAAAGACAAGGAGGGGACGGGCGGATGAGTGCTGGCAGTAGTAGTAAGGTGAAGAAAAGCAATACGAATAAGAAGAAGAAGATTCCTTATGAGAGTAAGGCCACTCGCTCTATAGCAAGGGCCAAGCGAGAATCCAAGAGAAAAGGAAAGCCATCCCGCCGTAAATAGTAGAATTCGATGTAATTCCAAGTTGTTGTTTTTCTTTTCTGTTGCTGCTGTCATGGTGATTTAGCTTACCGGTATTAGCTCAAGTCATGGGGGTTTGTGTACGTGACCGGAGAGTGGATCATGCGAGCAAAGAAATACAGAAATCTTCAGAATGATGGCGCTTGGGAAACTGTGAGTTTGTTTTTCTTTCTTTGATCATTCTTCTTTTTGGAGCATCTTCCACTGACTAACAATCCAAAACAGAGTCAGATCAGGGCACTCCCACATCTGACAACCAGTGACTATCCATCCAGGCCAGCAGGCCCGCCGCATAAATCAATGGGACAATGCAGCTGCTGACCAGCCAGCAACATGGAAATACACTTGCCGTCTTCTCATTATTGAAGGGGAACACAGCACCACCTAGTCCCCCTTCACGGCCGCAACAGCAGCCAGGTCTGCAATGAACATCTGGGGAAACTCCAACAACATGGGCTGCGAAAGAAACAGCTGGCAGATTAAAAACAACAGCAGGATTGAAATTGGCTGCAGAACTGACAAAACAAATGGAGGGAAAAGGGACTGGGGGGCGCCTGTGACTTTCGGTCCAGCATCAACCTGCTCTGAGCTCCCTACCACCCTCCATCACAAGCCATGTAATCTCCTAAAAACTTGAGGTAACCCTATATGCCAAGAATGGAAGACTTCCCTTCACCCAGAAAGCTTAATTTAGATGGGCTAATTCTAATTTGGTGAAGAAATATGATGACAGTTGAGTTCCCATCACTAAACAAAGTTCAGAATTTAGAATTAGCCCATATAAAATAAGCAAGCTGGACCAATGGGAAGTCTTCCCATATCAGTTCACATAGGATAATTTTAGCCCCTTCTCGAGTTATACATCAGCAAGGTTTCCCAGCCAAATTGGCAAACAAAAGAGCATAAACCTTGGTTCAATTTTGCTGATGGAGGCCCAATGTGAACTGTGAGCTAAAATACATATGTATCAAAGCTACCTCTGCCTTTTTTTTTAAGCATAATTGTGCCTTAACAATTGTAAACTATGAAAATATAATACATCTAGGCATACAATGGACAGACTAATAATGAGAACTGGGGACAAATCAGAAATGAATGAATTATGGTGTGAAAGAAAAGGAAATTCTACAAGAGAAAAAGAGAAGAGAACAAGAAGAAATGAACAACAAATTATAGGAATTTGAAACAATCAGTGTGTGTGTGTGTGTGTTTGAGATAGTCAGCAATGTTACTGTGTGTCTTTGGTTGTTTGAGGAAGTTGCACAGGGATTTTTTGAATTGGCAGAAATTTGGGCCTTTCTTTTTTTTTTTGACTTGTTTAGGTGAGATATTGGTTTGTGAAAAAATACCTCTAACTTGTTGGATGTATATCAAGTCAGTAGATTTGAAGCGACACCCGATGGGTAGAGTTTTTCCAAGATTTAGCAGGTTATCTCATCAGTGTTTGAAAAGCATGATTGGCCAGATTAGCTGGATGAAAGCTCCCAGAAGAGTGTGTCAGATATACTTGAGGAAGATATCAGACAGCTTGAAGGTGAAGGGTGGTAGTCTGATTATGTTTTGAGTACCAGTTGGCTTAATACTGTACCAAAGCATGTCTGATCTCTTGGCCGAGATTTCGATCCCATTCTTACCTCTTTTCTCTTCCCACAGGAATCTCCAAAAGAGAGGTCCAGCAGGTGAGTGGAGGCTTTATCTATCCCAGGATAATTCCCATGTCCAACAGAGCCAGGTCCAAGCTGTAACCATATCAATCACACAAAAAAAAAAAGAGCACTTGTGTGGCCCACTCAGGATATAAACATGTGTCTTCTTTTTTTTTCCCTTAGCCTTGTTGATCCTACACCTTCCCAGAAGCTGCACCCTCTTGAATTGTTGTCCCATTTGTCTTGCGCTGTGTCAGGAGCCTTGCTAGTAGTCTCAGTCTCTCTCTCTCTCTCTCAAAAAAAAAGGGGGGGGACAGAGCCAAGAAGAAGACAGAGTCAGACAACCAAAAGCATGCCATTTGAAAAAATGATCACAGCCAAAAACAAACAACGATGGAGGCGAAGCAGCTCTCTTCGGACACACATCTCAAAGTCGTGCCAAAAAAAAAAAAAGCAAGGAGGGATGGGTCTCACTCCATTGACGTGTGGTTTGTCTGCTTCACAATTTGATTGTCTCCTTACGTTGTCTTTTCTTGCCTTCATGCTGATTGACACACACATGCGTGTGTGTTCAAAAGGACCTAAATACATGAACGAAGGGAAATATAAAGAGAGAAAAAAAACAAGAAGATTTTACATTACGTGATATTATATGCTTCTGACATATAATCAAAGAAGACAAAGAAGAAAAGCAAGACGAAGATGAGTTATTCAGAACATCAAAAATGAAACAAAAAAAATGAATGAATGATGAGATTGAAGAATAGAATACACAACAGAGAAGGGAAGACGACAAGAAGAGTCATTGAGAATGGAGATTCAAGTCGGTAAGATTGCTACAACTATCACTATTGAGAGTACGTTGTTGCTGTTGTGGTTGTTGTTGTTGGAAGTGATGATGGAAAGAATGGCGATGGTTGGGGGAGGGAGAGTGAGCACGATCATGGATAGCGGAAGGCTGATAATCGAGTTCGTCGAGATGAAGATGGTTCAGGTGGTTATGAGGGTTAGACAAAGACTGGAATGATTTGGAGTGAGAGAAGCGATACTTGGGGCGATCGGCGACGGGAAAGAGCAGGTCTGTCTGGGCGGGGGAGTCAAGATGAGGGGAGGGGTGTGGGGGTAGTGGGGAAGGGCGGTCGTCGAAGAGGCGTCCGGTACTAGAGCCGGTCCTGCTAATGGGGACCGACATAAACAGACCGTCGTCGAGCGAGGTGCGGGCCGAGACGGAGGCCTGGAAGCCCGCGCCCCCGACGGGAGCCGACAGCGAGGTGGTGATCGAGACCGGCGGCTCATGTCTACTGTCCTCCGACGTGCCCGCGCCCTGCAGTTTGGGAAAGTTTGGCGAGCCTCTTACCGCCCGACAACTACTCGCCGCGTTTGGATGGCTGGAGGAGGACGAGAACGAGGAATGGGTCCAGGCCCGGATGGCCCGTGAGACCGTCTGCTGGATCAGTCCCCCCCCCTCTGGATGCTGCCGCGAAGAAGAGCTCAGACTCGGCTTCCGGAATAACCGCGTCGTGCTCTGCCCTCGGCTCTGATGGCTCTCTCGCCGCCCCCCATCGCCCTCCTCCATCGACGCCAGCACATACCCTTGTCCCCCAAGCCGTCGTTCCTTCTGAAACTGACACAGCGTCCTCGAGCACGAGTACAGGAACCAACACACCAAGGCTCCCAGTGTTACCACCAGAAATACCATCGGGTTCATCCATGACCTTCCATGGCTCAGTGGCTCTTTCATGACCTTCTCATGTTGCGGTCGTCCGAAAGAGTGTTCTTCAGACGAGGGATGTCGGCCGGAGGATATCTGCTGTGAGAGTTCCAGCACCATCTTCCCCAAGGTCCAGCTGACGGTGATATTGCCTACCTCGTTGAGACTTTGAAAGCTTGCAGGAGAAGGAGAGTTCAAGAGACCCTTCTGGACGGCTTTTTGGACGCCTTGTTGGTTATAATCCTTCCGATCTCCCCGGCCACCCTTATCGATTATCCGCGGGAGGCCAATGCCTTCGTGTAAGATGTTAATGATCCATGCGGCCTTAAAACATTGTGTTTCCAATCGAGAGATCTCCACATTCGAGGGCCATCTTGTGCCTGACTTGTGGTTCTCAATGATCTCGCCCCAGTTTAACTGACAGTAGCTAATGGCCTTCTTCTCAAATTCAACAAAGTCGTACATCCCTCCCATCGACCATAGGTCTTGTGTGGAATACCAATACTCCGAGATACCGATAAATCGGTTGACTGAGAAGTCGATGGGGGGGACATGCTTTCCATCGAATAAACATGGCTCGTCCAGGCAGGGTGTATTCTTATTCAGTAGTGGCGAAACGTTCTGGATGCACTGTTTGAAGTCGCCTGTGCCGTTGAATTGGTAGTTTGGAGAAGGAGAAGGTAGGACAAGTGCGGTAGGTAAACACGGATCAGGGATGATAGCAGATTGATGTTCTGACGAGTGCTGTTGGACTAGTTGTTGTGAGTATCTCTCGCGTGCCTTGTTGGTGCCGTATCCAAGCCAGGTGGTGACGAAGACGGAATGCGAGATTTCGGTACCGTCTAAGAGTCGTAGGGTGAGCTTGGTGAGGTTATTAGCATGTTCGATTTGGGCGAGCGGGTTTGGTTCGAAAGCGATCTGGGTGCTGGCGCCGCCCATGTCGAGGAAGCCGAAGGTTGAGGAGGGTCGTTCGGAGGCAGAACCAGCAGCATGAAGGGGTGGATCGAATCCGTCCATCAAGTAATTGACTGCCAGCCAGCCAAACGTGCCTTCTTCCTCACCCGAGATGATCTGGACATGTTGATGACAGTTGTCGATTCGAAATCGATAGTTCCCCTTGATGTAACGACACACTTCTTGCAGGATGTCGTCCTGTTGCGACTGGGGTAGTAGCCGCATTCCGGCGGTGGCCAAGAGATAGAACGGGGTGGTTGGGATCTGGGCGGGAGGGATGAGCTTAAGGGCATGGTCGAGCAAGGGCTTGAGATATTGACCGAGATGATGCGGATGGGAGCCGAAGGAAGAGATGCCTGTTAAGGCCAAGAGTCAGCGTTCGGAGCAGAGCTAGTCTTGGATCTTTCCGTTGACAAACCTGGTTCCGCCTTGAGCTGCCATTCGTTGCCGTCCTGCACGCCGGTTTCTATGCGAGGAAGGACTCTGGTGGACTGATGGTTCGCCAGTCGTTCCTTCTGCTGAGTCTCCGGCGATTTCCAGCTGTAGACTTGGATGCGTGTTCCTGAGCTGCCAGCATCCAACACGATCCCAAACTGTCTGTCCTCGAGCCATCCATGAGTGGTCGTCGCTGTCATCCCTCTTTCTTTCTGGTTCTGGTTGGTTGCTGGTGGAAAATCAATGGCTGAGAAATCCCACTCCTCAAGAAAATTATCTCCTTCTTAGGCAGCAGCATTGACGACGTGGCAGCAAACAGTAGTATTTAATACTCAAGGAACATGCTGACGACATTTACGAGTTACAGTAATTACATTGGTCCATTGCCACAGAGAAAACAGGATCTACGTCATAAATGGGAAAGGATCCTATCAATATCGGTCATGGACTGATTCCTCCTCAGTTAGCAGACGACTCAGATGGGACTGGGCAACACTAATAGGATGCTCGTCTCTGGGACTTAAAGGCTGCTGGACTTTCTCATTAAAGAATTTGCCCAAGCGGGGGAGCACGGCCGCCAGTTCATTATCCTCAGCCTCTTTGATCTCTCGCTCCAGCAGAGGGATCTCGTCGATGTGTTCCTGGATCTTGTCCCGGTTGCTCAAGATTTCAGAGACAATGCCGTTCAACGTTTCTCGTGCTTCGCCGCTCAGCTCCTCGTATGACGTCCCCTCCAATCGCTCGTCATTGTGCGCCAGTGGGTGCTCAAATATCGCCAACAATCTCTCATCGAAATCCGCAAATTCATCTTCGAAGAGCTTCCCCCTTGGTTCTTCTGTTTTTTGTTTTTTTTTTTCGCGAGTATCACCAAAAAAAAATCGATCAGAAACAAATCAGACGTCTCGGTTTTTTTTTTTTTTTTTTTTCAACGCTAGGATAAGTTTCTCTCACTCACGAGGGATCTTGATCTCGCTCAAAAATTTATTCATCCCTACGGGGCGCTCGCGGGGTAGGGGAGGATACTGGGCATTGACAAAAGCTCTGATAATATCGGCATCGCTGCCACGATTGTGGACAAACTCTGTGATGGCATTTTGATCGTAGACGTCCCAAGCTTGATCGAGCTTAAAAGAATTGGGCTTCAGAAAGGCATCGCGTGTGAGGTAGATAGACTTGGCTTTCTGGTTCAGCTGTAGGACGTAGAGGTGCGTAAGGAACTGGGTTGCCTTTGTGTAGCTTTCTGGACTGATACTGTGATAGTCTGTCAGTTCAGAAAGTATGTCCTCCCCATGCTTGTGCAACAATTCTCTCTTGAAATCTGTTTCGCTTCCTAGGGCGTTGATCAATTCTTCTCTAGATATTCTACCTGCATCGTGTAGCCTTGTTCGCATTGCTGCGTCGATCACCCCCTTTTGGAATAGTTCATCAATGAATGGAAGATTCGCAGCGTTGTCGTTAAGGGCGTGTTGAAGCAAGATATCGGCCGCCTTGCGCGCTTCTTGCAGATCTTTGGAAAGTCCAAAATTCAACATTCTTGCATTCATGAGTTGATGGGGTAGCCCACCCACGAGTTCGGTCGAGGGGACTACAACTGGCTTATGTGGAGGGTTGGAGAGGGTGTAGCGTATTTGAGTTTTAGAATCAGGAGGTTGCGTCAGTTTTTCGAATACTTTCGACGGACTCATTTGAATAGGAGAGACCCGAGTAAACAGGCTTTCTTTCCATGCCTCATCTTCCTTGTTGGTACTGAGTAACAGTTGGGTGAATAGGTCCTTGAGCTCCGACTGGAATGGCATGGCAGTTGCCAATCGGTGTATAACCAGGGTGCGCACGTAATCAGTTACTTCTGGTTGGATGTCGTTGAAGACTTTTTCTATCCCTTTGAGTATCGAGAATCGCGTAACCTCGTCCAACAAGTCGAGATCCTTGGGCAGGGTTGGGATCAGATCTTGGGCGACTGACCGGCTGGTAATGGCTACTTGAACGGGTTCTGCATTTGTCAACTGTACGACACGCGCTTGTACAAACGTTTCAAAGCGGTCGTCTGCTCTCTCGTGCATGAGCAAGGGGTTGGGAAAGAAGTACCAGGAGTTGCTGCTGGTAGTGAGTCCCCATTTTTTTTTGCGTTCAGCAATGTGTTGTGTTCTCTGGTTGATTCTCTCTAATCTCTTCTTCCTAGGTTCGACTACATAGGATAAGGGTGGAAGTTTGTCTTCCCTTAGGAGTCTCGTCCTGGAATCGATAATATCAAGGATTCGGTTCAATTCCGGGATAAACCTTTTATCAAATTCCTCTGGTTCAGTTTTCAGGAGAGTTTCGATGACAATACGGGCGACGCCCTCTTGGGCTTCGAGCAGGGGTTCGAGACCGGTACGGTAATGCTCGCTGATCAGCCGGTTGGCTTGTGCCCATTGGGTCTTGAGGGGATGGAGCGACGCAATAGCTTCTTCACGATGCTGAATGTTTTCTAGATAGGGCTCGAGCCGAGACGTCAATTTTGGATTTTTTCCTGACGGGTCCAGTTCTTTTCCTATCGACTGTGCCAGCTCTTTGGGCTCCCAGCCAGAACTAGGATGGCGACCTTGGACGGATTTCGTCCACATGAGCTGCCCAAAGCGTTCGCTAGAAACCCCTGAAAAACATGCCCGGGTGTATAAGTCACTAGTCAGTCTTGACGACCAAATAAATGAGGGGGGGGCTCAGAAGGAAGAGTGAGCAAGGTAACTTGCTGTAATTTTTGCGCCGTTGTTGGCGAGGGACATCTATCTGAAGGAGGGGTAGCGGTAAGCTTCATCTGAATGCGAGGGAAAGAAAAATACCGCCTTAGATAGAGAGCCACTGACGAATTTATCATCGCGCGCAAAGGTCGCAGGTGAACTGAATCCAGTCCAGGGGTTTCGTTAGCATATTCCACGAGGAAGCCAGACTCCGGGTGCATGGGATGAAGGAAAGATCATGACTGACCTGACGCGGCGCCCATTCTGCCGTTGAAACTCTGGGCCCTAAAGAAAAAAAAAAGTCAGGGTTCAGTGAACGTAATTAACGGAGTCAGCCTCAAGACATAACCAATCCAATAATCGTGACATTGTATTCACTGACCCTCGAATGTGTGGGTTGAAGCCGGTCAAGTGAGCTGAATGCAGTTGTAAGAGTTGTGGGTCAGTTAGCGCGACGGCGGGGAAATAACAAGGTTCTGTCAATGGATGTGTTCCAGGATCATGACTGACCTCTGGCCTCCCCGGGGTGCTTCAGGTTGTGGGGCAGGGGCTTTTCTGGTCTTGAAAATCTTCTTGAAGAAGTTTTTCTGTGGGCGGAGATAGTTGAATCAGTTTCACTCAATATATTATTACGTTTAACTGCGCCACATGGCTTGAATTGTTTGAAGGCGGGATCACATACGAGATGGCTCCAACTGTTATTCCCAAGAGAACCGATTGAAGAATTTCAGTGATTGGGTGCTTTGAAATTCTAAGCATAGCTACTCACTATTTCTTGAATCTCGTCACCTGCTCCTTGAAGAAGGTTGGCTTTGAAACCGTTTCCAGTTTAGGCTCATGTGGCTTTGGAGAAACGTCGGGGAGGTCGACGGATGAACTATGAAACTTAGAGTGACTGAGCTGGTGGATAGGTGGGAGAGGTCTCTCCTGTGTTAAGTGTGAGTGTCCTAGCGAAGGCAGCTCGGCCGAATGAGTTTCCGGAATGTGTTCTCCAATTTGAGGGAGCCTCGTGGTCGCCGAAGCTGTTGAGGCTGTCTTGGCCTGTTCACCTGCTTCCCCCAGATCCTTTCCTATGGAGAGTGCCCGGCTTTGAAGACTATTATTGGGGTGAGGAAGGGAATGATATGTAGAAAGAAGGTAGAAAATAGTAATGACAGTTGTGTAAATGTGGAACGGGCGCATAGACGGCATTTGGTTAATGAGAATCATGTCCCGTTAATTCGATGGAAGACAACTATTTAAAACGATGGATGATGGTGAAGGGTGAAAACTGGGGGAGGAAGCATGGTGGAGGAAAGCTCGGAGAGGGAGCGCCGACGACCCGTTGTTTCATCCATTGCCACTCCATCAAAGCCTCTCTCTCTGACTCACAGAGAGGCTTAGGAGTAATACAGCCAGGCCGAGAAACCCTGAGGGGTTGGCTGCTGGTTTCTTGTCAGAAACTTGGCCGTAGGCCCTGTCGGAGCCAATCCACATTCATATCCAGCCTGGATGTACAGGCTCCGGCCTGCATCTTCAGTACCCCGAGCGGCGGGAGCACACCCTGCCGGGAGCAGCCCGCCGCAGGCGTCGATGCAGCGCCAGCAGTCATTTTGCCGCAGGAGTCGCTTGGTGTGGGCCTCAAGGCCTGAAAATGCAAAACAAAAAAGATTGCAGCATTTTTGTGCCCCACATTTTCTTGTACATATTACAGGAAGTGTGGCTGAGCTCGGAGGTGGATTACGTCGCAGTTTTGCTTGGCAAGAACTACCGCCAGCTTGTTCGGCCTGGCTGTACAGATGAATTTTTACCTGGATCCTGGCCGGGTTGGCAACCACGTACTAATCCCTCCGCCATGGAGACCATTTTGTAGCTCTGCTCCTTGCTGCGATTTTTCTAACCCATCAGAGCCGCCGTCATCCTCTCCAAAATCATCTCTTGCTCCAGTTAACACTACTGTAGATACTATTTTGACTAACCTGACAGTGCACATGCGAGATTGTGTGAATGACCAAGCAGTGGCTGAGCAGCCTCTAGCAGGCTCACTACACAAATGCACAAGGCCAACCTTGGGCAACACCTCGGCCAGTCAGATATCCACGTCCTGACACAAAATATCCCAGACTCTTGCCAGGCCCATAATCTCCCCAATATCGAACTCAACTTTTGATGATGGCATGCAGACACAAAAAATGGAATATGACCCCAACTTCACAATCTCAACAGGAAGCACAAGGAGACAAACTCGGGCTTGTTGCCATCCCTCCCACAGTAATGATGCTGCACTGAATCAGAATCAAATCTCATGGACGGTTTGCCATGCCAATGAACTTGGCATGATTCCATGTAGCTCAATGAGACCCCTCCATTGTCCCCTCGTCTATCATCATGAAAACAATGGAAGAAACCAAAATGAGGAATGAAGCCTCATACCAGCCAGCCATTGCACATGCCCAGTGCCATTATTATCTTCAAAGATATGCCCAGCTTTGTCAAAATCAAAGCAACAAATGGGACCTCCTTGTCAACCAGGCAACAGCCAAATACCTCTTCTGTTAACAAACCACCCAAAATGTGACAAAAATTAACCTTCCGCTACAGCATGTCCCCTATACCTTTAACAGCCCTGAAAATGCCATTCAAAATCAAGCATATTAATCTCATGGTAGTTTCTACACCAATACCATTCTTTCAACATTGTATTTTGTGATTGTACACTGGATTACATTTGGTTATTACACCATGGATTCCTCTCCAGCTCAGCAAAGAAGCCATGAACAGATTTTTCTATCCCACTTGTACAATTCCACCAAAACCTGTTTCAAGCTACAAGAATACCAATGTGTTCATTCATCAAAGCCCTTTTAAAATTTCTGGAAACCCACTATAAACAACCCACTTTAGGCCAAGGATCCACCAAACAATAACAGCTGCCTTAATTCTCTCATAGCACAAGCAGAGATACCACCTCCAAACAAATAAATCATCAAAAGAAAAGCAAGAAAAAAAAACTCGGCCGTCTCCTATGCCTAGAGGACCAATTGAAAGAAGAATTTTATGAAACCCATCACCCTTGCTCATTGGGTTATAAGTTTTCTGATGTTTGATTGAGAGCCAAATCTACCCAAATCAGGTCTTCCAATTCCTTGTCAGCAATCAAAGCCATTTCCCTTGCCCACCTTGCTTCTAAATTGTCAATCCAGATTACCGCACAGAGGGAAAAGGTAGGAAATGCCATGATGCTACTTAAATTGACACATATGCCACACATTTATTCCTAATATTTTGCAATATATTCATTCTGTTCCTGCTGATTTTTTCTTTGAAAATTTCAAATTAAATACTAGGACTTGAAAAAGAAAAACTCATCAAAATTTGGCATTCCACATCTGAGATTTGGAAGAAGTTCCTCAGACTGGTAAAAGAAAAGTAACCATTGACACAGGTATGTTGGCCGGGCAAAAAAAACAGAACTTGGCAAATTTACCTTAATTTATGTCTTTAGACTCACTAATAATCCACATCAACATTAAATGAACATCAGGAAAATTGTTGCAACAAAGAGTATTGGGATTAATGAGAAGGCAAGCCAGCTGGTTGCACAAGGTCCTTAAAGAATACAAAAAATGAGTACAAGAGTTTTCCCAACTGTTCCCTTCATGAGCTATCCCAGGGAAATTGAATATGCCAAGCTGATGCAACTGCAAGCCAATGATTCATTCTGGAACAATGGACTGTTTCCCAACCAGAATGCCTGGGTTTTTTTCCCCAACACACAACAAAGAATCAAAAATCTGGCAAGAACTCAACTTGGGACTTGAGGAGGCACCAACTATGTTGGGTGGTAAGGAGAAAAAAAAAATCAACATCGAAACCTGTGGATGCTTCTTGGTTCATTTACTGCAACAATTTAAACAAAAAAACTAACAAGCCTACTCATATATCCCACTATTCAATCACTGGCTCTCCTCTACCAGACAATGGCCACCAAAGCTCTAGTACATCCAGCATATACTCAAATAGCTAACCTCCAAATTCTGTGTAACTATTATTCCTTAAGCTTTCTCATTGAAACTAACGGCCACATTGGAGACAATGATGTTTACACTCATTGGAGCAATGAAATCAACAGCATGTGCATCCCTTTCTCTCAACTATCTGGCAACATCAAAAATTTCTCAAGGAGCCTAGCTCCTCAAATTCAGAATTGGCAGGAAGATCTCACAAATGACACCAAATCAGAAATAGTTGAAGAAGAAGAAGGCTCCTATGATGTCATCTTGTTCTAATAAATACAGCATTTAGTCAATCAAGATATTCTTGATGAACTTGCTGATGAGATGGAGAATGATAATACGGATCTTGAATAGATAATTTTGTAGAACTCCAAAATCCCTGAAACTGTATCTTGCTTCCATTAGAAGGAAGTGTTGTATGATGACTGAAGATTGTTGATGTTCCAAGTGATACCTGAAATAAAATAGAAATTCAACACGTGAAAGAAGGGACTGAAAAAAAAAAAAAACTTCATACCTTTTATGTTGTGATGGTGGACACCATTCTCTTTCAAGAGATCCAGGACCTTGGAGCAGAGGGATCTTTTTGTCTTTCCATGCTGTGTATTACCACTCCAGTGCTGATAGTTGGTAGCAGTGATGAGCCAGTTCAGTATGACCATGATGCTGCTGTCACTGTCATCAACCCCATCACAATCCCGAGGAATAGGCTTCTTTTTTTTGGTGGTTTTGCAGCTCGGGTTGTTAGAATTACCATTCTTGGCTTGTAGGGATGTAGTGAGAAAGAAGTGATGAGAGAATGGATTGGGGAAAAATGAGCACTGGCAACTTGCCTGCTTGCAGCATGTGAAGATGATTGTCTTGCATGAATTCAAGCAAGCCACCCTGCTAAATTTGACTTGCCATGGCAGCTTGTATGCCTGGGGTTTCAACCTGGAAACTATGAGATTGGGGAAGTCATAATAGCCTAGTTCACATTGAGACCTTTAACAGCACTTTTGACACCCTTCAACATAAATCTTTCATGAAAATTTTCAGTTATCAGTTTCAGCCATTTGGGACCAATCTGAGCACATGAAAAAAAAACTCATTTTATGTCGAGCGGGTTAAAAATGTTGAAGGTCCCAATGTGAACCGGGCTAATTGGATGAGATTTCATTCAGTGAAATCTACCATGATATGAACAATAAAGAACTATCTATACGATGAATGAGTGAAAATTTCCAGTAGAATATGCACAAACGAATTAATACCAAATATGCCGAAATCAAGAAATGAGACTTGCAACTCTAATATAACCCCCTATCTTCTCTAAATTAAATTAGGAACAAACTACCGTTGTTGGACTGGAATAACCCGATCGTTTTTCTCTTTTGCAGATTTCAGGCTCTTGAGACATCCCTTTGAGGAGAAATGGAAGGTACATTGAAAGTTTATTTTCGTAGATTCGTTTTCAGAGAGTGAGAGAAGTTAGAGAGCAGTGTTTTCAGCAGACAACTGGGTCGAGAGAGAGATAGGAAACGAACCTTCCAAACAGTTTAACCTTAACCCAGTCAGTACAGACCAAGACGCGATTTCTGAACGAGAAGGCCATGGAGACATAAGCGGATCTCCAGAAGAAGTATGTGGCGACCCCACCAGTGGCAATGTTTCCGTTGAAGAAGGGCAGATCGGCGATCGCTTTATCGGAGCCTATGTAGGCCAGCGAGCCTTGGTGACTGTACTTAAATTCCTTCAAGTTTGTTCGGTGAATTGACTTGAGGATCGATCTGATTTGTTTTTTTACAAGCGAGTCAAATTCTGCAAGTAATCTGAATTCTTTGGTTTCTTTTTGTTTTGCGGATGCATGAGCACTTACTCTTGGTCTTCTATGTTACCATTCTCTTTAGCAAGAAGAAGCTGGCTTTCTAGCTTTTCGCGTTTAGCTCTCAAGCCAAAACTGCGTGCAAGGTATTGGCCTTGTTGACTAGCCGCTTGAGCGGTCGGGGCGTACGAGGTCGCTGTGCAATCTCCCAGGGCGTAAATCCCATCAGCTCCGAGGACCGCCAGATGCTCGTCGACTAACAAGCCTCGTTTCTGATTTTGGTGCTCCGGTAGAGCGGCCATCAATTGTCGAGTTAGCTCTCGAGAGGTATTTCCAGTAGCCCAGACCAATAAGCCATAAGGTATCTAATTTTGTTTTCATTTATTTATTTATTTTTGGCGAGGATTAAGATTTTTTTTTTTTTTGTAAATTAATCAATGCACTTCAACCATTTTGTTTAGTAAGACTTTCACGTTCGACAGACCTTCATAAGCTGCTTATTCTCATCCAAAGCGGTTATTGATTTTGGATGAACTTCTTTGACCATAGTTTTCGTCAAGACGTTGATCCGATTAGACACAAAAGTCTGAGTAGTGTAGTCGATCAACTGTTTCGAAAACATGGGGAGCACGTTTGGTAAAGCTTCGATTAGGGTGATTTTGACTTTGCCGGCGATCTCCGGATACCATCTGGACAGATCGTCGACCAAGAAGTCGTGCAATTCGGCGGCATATTCCACACCGGTTGGGCCGCCGCCGACGACGACCATGTGAAGCAATCGATCAACCTCTTCGGGAGATTGATCTTTGAAGGTCGCGGTCTCGATACAATCCATCAGTTTCTTGCGGATCTTCTCGGCATCGTTAAGTTCTTTCAAGAAGCAACCGTGCTCTCGCACGCCCGGTATTCCAAATGTGTTATTTTCCGCACCAACCGCATAAATCAAGTAGTCGTATCCGATCTCCGTCTCAGTCACGTCCCCTTTAATCTCTGATTCGTCCGTGAAACGGACTGTCTTCCTGTGAGGATCAACTTCGGTCGCCGTCGCTTCAAAACATTGAACGGCCCTTTCCTTATGTCGGGTGATAAATCTTGTGGGCTCAATCACTGATCGGGGCTCAATCGTTCCAACGGTTACAGAAGGTAATAGGGGAGTAAAGCAAAAGTAGTTGCGAGGACTGATGACCACCTAGATGATCAGGTCAAGAAGACAGTGAATAAACAAATCCTTCACATGTTTCCCACAAATATACGTATATATACTAGCTTACCACATTGAAATGCTCAGTATCTAGACCTTTGAGGAAGCTAGAAGCGCCCCATCCGTTGCCGAGAACGACAATGGTTTTCTTCGAAGGATCATAGGAAAGTTGTTCTGGTGGATTGCGCTCTTCCCACGCTCTCCACACTACGTAACCGGATGAAGAGAGTACCAGGACGAGGACCGTACGAGCAAAGTTGCGGAGACGGTGAGTTGGGCGCTTGACTTTGGGAGGAGGAGGGACGGCTGAAGGTTCCTCCTGGCGAGTGTTTGAATCGAGTGAGGGAGCTGCCGGCTGAGAGGTCGAGATCGATTGCTGATCGATTCGGGTGCAGAAGATTTGGTTAAATCTGCTCGTGGATATCCGACGATGGCTTCCCGCTGGATGTCGCAAGCTCAAGCCAAGCAGACTGACTTGGCGCAGAGCGGAGCACTGATGATGAGCTATGGAATAAGGCGGGGGTATCCAAACCAATAATATATCGGTCAGCATCGAGCATAGAAGCCAATCTCTTCCGTTCCACCGCCTTGATAACCTCAAGAGAGTAATACGCACCGACATGCCTCCCAATCGATCGGAAACCAAGGTGGGTCGCCATCTCCAGGTGAGACGAGAGAGTAGGCTCTGTAGTTGGGAATCCGGTTGACTTCCGTGTGGTTTCGACTTGGGTCAGCTAATTTTTCTGGTTTGTGATAAACTTCCTAGCACTCAGTCCCTGTCCACGGAACAAAAGGACGTTCGGTCGTTTATCAACTTCCAAGAGTGTCAGAGAGAGATAGGATGTGGTCTCAACGATGTCTCTCTCACAGCTCGGAGAACCAATTCACCGTTATCACCCGGAGTACGAATACGGTCTTCCCAGGTTTCCCCTTGTTATGCTTTCTATCATTTGTGGTTTCACATATTCTTAGGTTTTCTCATGATTCTGTGTATTCTCTAGATTACCTCTCTCATCATCCGAAGTATTGTCTTTCTCGTGAGCCTCTGCCTTGGACAGAAAAAAAACTTAATTTTGTAACATGGGTTTGCCCAATTTGAGTTTGGAATTTTACCACTCAGATTGATTTCTCTGCCCAATTTAATAATACAAAATCAAATTCATTTTTGAGATTTTCTTCCATTGACCGAATGAACAGCTTAATCCACGCAAAATGTATAAAAAAAGATTGCCCAAGGTTTTTGAGAAACACAATAGTAGCCATGAAGCATAGTGCAAACCCATACGAGAAGGAGCCTTGAAGGGTGTAATGACAAAATCCACCTTCAAAACCCATTGATTAGAAATCATCAAATCCACTATTTGTAATTGACGGATTTCCAAAAAAGTGTAGCCCAAATCACAACGGATTTCAAAACCAAAAAAATTAAATATTTGTTCCGAAAGACAAGTTTCATAAATAATTACTTAATTTGGGAATCATCAAATCATCACTGCCTCACAATACACACCTCACCTCACTAAATCAATCAACAGATACCTCATCCAAACAAATCACCTCAACCAAATCATGCATCAGCAATCATCTCAACACAAGCAGGTCCTCAAAGCAGCAATTACCACTGCCTTCATCATGATGTTTGACTCAGAAAACA
>LAVV01002555.1:0-17327 GCA_001263375.1 Puccinia sorghi
TTATAATGCCTCACAATCCTGCCTTACCTCATCCACTACTCTGGCCCACCTTGCCAACAGCATCAGCTTGATCTTCAGAGCAGACATCAGTTGGCGTTCCTCAAGACCCTAAAAGACCTTGATGTTACACCAACATCTCTTCTGGCCATAGGCAAGGCTGGCCATGTGCAAACCACTCTCCATCATTAACCTGCCTGTCCAGTCAATTTCAGGACAGACTGCTTGGCACTGCCATAAATCTTGACTTAGCAGGCCAGCATACAAAGTCAAATTCTGAAACTCAACCTTGGGCCTAACCATAGACTCAGGAGTAAAATTATCTTATGGGTAAGAATGATAACAACCAATCATGGCTAAACCATCCAGAGAAAAGAAATACTGGGAAAGACTTTCTCAAGTAAGTAGGGTGATTATTTGAAAAACAGTCACATGGAAAATATAAACTATTGTAATTTTGACTATCTGGCTGACACCTTTTTCCACTCAGAGTGTTCAACTCATGTGAATTCCTTCATTTGAAATAATTCAAGAATATTCTAGCATACTTGAATTAAAGTTAAAAATATATTGTTCATACCTTTTGGATAAAAATGTGGTTGCTCACTCACTCATGTCGAAGAAGAAATCAACAGCTTAAATGTATGATAAACCACCAAGCAAAACTTGTTGAATTAGAACAAAGAGAAATCATAACCAAGATGAATTTTTGGAGATATATTATACAGAAAGAAGTTACAAACTGGGTATGTCTAGCTTCAAAACTCTGTTTGTCTTTTTCTTGGGGACTGGTGCTAATTAAAACAGAAACAAAAAAAACAAAACTCAGGGCTTCAGCAAGGCTTGAGTCACACAGAACAAAAATTCAAGTTAACATACCATTTGTGTTCTCAGTAATGTAGAATTTCCTCAAGAGTATAATAGCTTCCTCACGTCTGTATCCACCCAGGGCAGTCAAGGGCTCACTAAAGATTAATCTTGGGCTTTTTTATTTGTAATCATGTAGATCAAATAATGATAATAAGATTAATCATTGAATTATTATAAATATGTGTTGGGGAGAGGGGGGGTAGGTTAATATGGATACTCAACTTATTATGGATTGAAACCACTCCACCACATCCACCAAACCTGTCATTTGAACAACCATAGTAAACCAAGCTGATTCTGATCTGCCTCAAAGCAGATGAACACATCAAGCAAGGCTCAACTGAGACATATAGCTTTATATCACTCCAATCAACTTTGTCTGCTGGTGTGACCAGATGAAGTTTCTCAATTGCATCAAATTCTGCATGGAGACACGCCTACATGGTAACAGAAAAAGTTGATTTTGGGGGACTATCATGTCAGTTGTTTGTTGACCTTCTTTCATCATTCATTATTCAGAAGAGAGAGTCTTACATTCTTGGTTTCATTGGTACGGTTTCTTCCTTTTGAAAGCACCTCACCAGTTGTCTTACTTACTAAGACACATCCAACTGGGATTTCATTTGCAGCTAAAGCTTCTTCAGCCTATCAAGTTTGAAAAATTGTATTCAAACAATGTAGAGCAGGGATGGTGGTCAGAAAGTGCAAAATATCAAGGCAACATTACCACTTCTCAAACAAGTTGAAAGAAGTGTTCACCATTTCAATAGCTTGATCCATGAGTAACAAATCAGAGGGGCTTTGCTGTGATTGGTCAATCATTATCACCTCTGATTGCTCTGTCATGATAGCTTATTATTTTTAGTTTGTTGGGGGTTTGAAGTTGTTGAAGGCTGTAATAGGATTAATTAAAAGATATTGAGTGATTGGCTAGGATCTTTCTTCCTCCTATACAGTACAGCAGGAGAAACATTTTGATCATCCTGAGGTCAAAAACAATCTACCCTTACTAATTGAGATAAACAAATGTGACAGGCCAGCTTCAGAAGAGCTGTGTTAGATTCTAGATTACCAGACATCCCAAACCAAATGAATTGCATGAAAAACCATCAAAGCCTGTTCTGTGCCCCAGTGGTTTTCTTTTTTTTATAAGTCCATTAATGTTAGACTGGCCATGGCCTCAAGGTGCCATCCCTGGCAGACTCTGACTGCTAATTTAAAATGAAATTTTTTCCTGCTGTGAAGTAAGAGGAACTCCTCTGCTTAGGATTCATATTTTCAGAAGGTTTTCATTCAATCTAGAAGTTTAATACACACTACATACCAGTGGCAGAGATAAAAACACTCTCGCTGTTGTTGACCTGGTTTAGTTAGAGCTGCAGTGGAAGAGCAGCAGAGAGGCAGATCATCCCATCTTAGTTAACCATCCCATTGGTTAATCCTAGCAAGTTTCATCATGATTTCATTTCATTTATCATACATCTTTGCTACCCTGTTTCTTGGCATTCATATGTCAGGATCAACCGCTCTCCGAGTCATGATTCTGGTTGAGCCTCGCAAGCTGACCATTCTGTCATCGCAATACTACCCGCACGGGATGCTTCAAAATTTCTGCCGATCACCTCTCCACCCAATTGTCATCATCAGGAAGATCCACCGGACTGACTATCTTCTGAGCACGGTGAATAGCACAGTCACACAAAAACACGGATCTTCATCATGGCGAAGTAGGAAAAAGTAGCGAAAGGATACCGAAGAGTATTTTGTCTAACAACACGATCCATTAACTTTGGGCTTGCAACCACCAGCTCAATAGATCGGATTGGGCCCACATCTCAAGCTGCCCTGAAGGCAGTTCTATGTTTCAGAGGAATCTGGTGGACTTTCATTTTCACAAATGATAACTGACAAGAATAGATTCAATGGAGCGATTCTAAATTTGTATTTCTAGCTTCGCAAATTGAACAACAAATCACATGCGCCTCCATCACACAAATTTAATTTTATTTCTGGTACTTCCTTGGTCGGACTGGATGTCGCCACCAACACCCGAGTGCGTTACACCGGTGCCAGGGCTATGTTTCTCAGTCCCCCGTCCACCAGTGCCCGCACCCTGGTCAGCGCCGGAGGAAACTTTCCCAGTGCCGCTCGCACCGGAGCCGTGTTTTCCCTTTCCGGAGCCGAGAGTGCCAGTGGAGCCGGACGTTCCACCAGTGAAGCCGGATGTCCCATCAGTGGATCTGGACGTTCCACTAGTCGAGCCAGAGGCTTTAGCGCCAGAGCCCGGCGCGAGAGTAGCGGAAGTGCCATTGGCAGGCTCGGCATCGGCATTACGAGAGCTACTGCCGCCGCCGCCACTACCAGGAGCGTTACCGAGGTGGAATTTGCCCGAGTTGTCCTCGTAGCCTGGCTGGCCTGTGTTTGGATCCCTGATGGGCCCGGTGCCCGTTCCCGGCTGCCCTCCGGAGTTTCTGATGAATTTAATTATATTTAAGGGAAGTGAATACATACAAAACACTGGACAGTTGCAAGCGCGTAGAATATCTGTACTACTCACTGCCAGAAGAACGAATCATAGCCGCTATTAGTTTCGAGTTGATTTTCAGAAGGTGCCATCTGTTTACCCGAGACCGGACGGATTGTTTAGCGTTCAAAACCAAAGTCCACATTTTCCTCAGCTGAATATTTCCTTTAATGAAAATGTAGAGGGAAAAAAAGGGGGGGGGAACGGACAGCACTCGCGTAGCAGGTACCATAAGTGGAACCATTTTGATTGACTTTGGAAGGATCAATCTTGAACCAGGCGAATTTTTGGTCTGCGTCGAAGGACAGCAAAGGTGAGCATCCGGGCCACAAACAAAGACAACAACAACAACACGATGACAAAGCCCGGAATTCTCTAGGGCGTACTGGAAATTCTAGTATTGTGGGAGCATTCAGCTGCTTGAATGTTGGGAGATGCTTTGGCTAAATGGCGAGTGAACAACACCTCGTCAGCTATTATTTTTGACGTCCTCGTCCTTCAATCGATCATCATTGTGAGACTCACCGGAGGCAGTTGCTATCCAACTGTCAGTAGGTTTCTTCCCAATCGCATTCCCAGTAGCCGGATCAAGGGTGGCCGAGCAGCCTACCACCAGCAACATAACGGACAAAGCAACTACGGAAGCTTTGATCATAGTGAATAGGGTAGGAAAAGTCTTTGCTCAGATCTTTTTTGACGTGCTAATTTTATTTTTATTTTTAATCAATGTCAGGTAGGGTTACTGATGGTGATCAGGAAGGCACTGGCCATGATGATCTAGGCTCTGGAAGCCTTTATTTATACCTGAGCATTCCAACATCTGCAGCGGAGAAGGTGACTTGATTGACCCCAAGACCGAGTGAGTGTCCCTGATGATCTTGATGCCATGGTCTCCACCCCCAGTCACGATTTTTTTTTTCCCAGTAGTTGAGCTTGAAGTGCGCAGTCAATTTCCAACTTTTGTCTAGATCTGCCTAGATCTGTGCTACACCGATGTGGTAGTAAAATCAGAATCTGGCCACCTATCGCGAAGGTGAGAAAGTTTTCCGGCTGTCCACGCTTTATACAGATATTTATCATCAGTTGCGAGGAATAGAGATATCGCAGACCACGAATGCTCGTGATCAAACCCTTGAAAACTCATGGGGGTGTTGGATGTACCCAAGTAAATTCCCCATGGTGTAACTATAGTGTTTATGACTAGAGTATATGAGAGGCATTTTGTCCATGACACCAATGGCTGGATCATGATCCTTGTAGATGGTCGGAATGCAATTGATGAGCCTTCGACACTTTAGTGACACGTTCTCTAGTCTTTTGATCAAGTTCCCATGCAAAAGGGCACTTGTTTCAGTTAAAAACAAATATATAATAAACAGTGGCCTCAGCTTAATCCTGCCCACTTCATGAACTTGTTCGCTTCCCAGAGATACCACCACTGCTATCATTTCTTTTCAGTTTTTCTGTAACATTTTCGGTTGCCGTTGAGGGTCATTGTGATAATGATGTAGTGGCTGGTAATGATGCAGTGGCTGGTAATGAGGACCTGACCGTTGCGAGTCGGGTAAATTGTTCTATGAACTTATAATGCTCATGATCTTATGATGAGTTATTATTATTTATTTATTGATCTTTTCACATGGGTACATTCAGCCGTGCTGAAAGCTGCCCACGTTTTCAGGTCGCAGGCCATAATATATTATGCTTTGAGAGCTTATGTACACCACGGGAGCACGATTTGTACCGGCGCTACATAGCCCGGAATCCATGAATCATTACACTTATGTAAGAATGGCCTCTCCACGCTCTTCGGCCTGACCCTCAACTGTCAGAACAGAAGCTTGCTACGCCCAGACACGTCGTTGATCAGATGCATCGATAGCTCCACGTGTCGTCACAAGCTGACTGCGAGTTGGGAAGTTGACCAACAGACCAGAAGAGACTTTCAAAATTCTGTTGGAAGCGTCCCCCATTTTGACCTGGTTGAGTTCCTTTTCTGGGCTTCATATAAATTTCCGCGAGGTTTTCCGTCTCTCGTTTTCTTAAGTGAGATTGGGGCACACTATTATTATTGAATCTTACTAATAACAAGTCGACAGAAAAGACATGAGAGAGTCTCAAGGAATAGGAACATTCGTATCTCGACGAAACAATCTGATCGGAATAATTTACATAACCAACAAGAGAGATTCGCCTATGAGATAATACCGACGTGATCATAAAAATCTATGACGAGCTCGAAAAAAGAAAAAGAAAAATTTCAAGATGAAACCAAACTATGAAAACTAACATCTTACAACTCTATCGAAGAAAACACGATTTTGCATAGAAAAACAAAAAACAAGAAAACTCCACGTCATTTGAGATTGTCTGACGTATCGACCAGCATGAATTTGGGCCCTTGATTTCCAAAATCAGGGTTAATCTTCCACTCGAACTGGTAAAAGGAATTGAAGCCAATATAAATGGTTTGATTGGCATTGAAGCATGGATGGTGGTCCGTGGCTTTCAAGCCAGTCTCTCCTTCCACCATTTCCCACTCATCCACTCTTTGCTCCTCGTCGCCACTCTCCTCCATTGTATTACAGAATGTTCCCTCCCTGGCATCCGAATCCAATCCTTTCTTCTTCCCTTTTCGTCTTTTGTGCTTCTTGTTTTGCGAGTGAAATTTCGTCAATTCTTGCAAGACAGAAGTCAAGCTATCCAGTGATGATTTTCTGACTTTTAAGGCAGCTGTTTTTGGATCACTAGGAAAAGGAGGAGCAGCTATTGGCTCCAATTTCTTCGTTTGAGGGACCGCTAGCGTTCTATCATTTTTTGCCGAATAAAATTTGAGAAACTTGTCGAGCATCTCAGGACTCATAATATTTCCCAATAGCAGCGAACTTTTCCAAGTTTCACCCGCCTGGATCTCAACTGGTGTTCCGCCAGAATCTGTGGGCTTTCGCGGCGCTTCCTTCGTCGCGTCTGGTGACGTGGTAGGCAGACAGAGATATTTGATTCCATCGAGGAGAGTGGTTGTCTCTTGCAGGGTTTGCTCTAGTTCTTCTTCCTTGAGACCTTTCTCACTTGCAATTTGATACACGGTCTTCCGCGTCAGGTTTGTAGCGATCCAGGTCGTCAAAGTCAAAATCTGTTATAGTAGAATATGAATCTTCAATATTCTTCGATTTTTTTTTCTCTCTTTCTTTTCTACATATATAAATACATTGACTCCCAAACCTCTAATCTAACTGACCTCTGGTGTGGCAGCTGCAACTATCAGCGGTTTCCCAGCCAGCGCAGTCAACAATGTGCAGGAGGAGCCAGCAATGGGAGCGAGTCCAGTGATGGCCAGTGGGAGGGCAACAAGAGCAATGCTGGCACCAGTGAGACTGAATAATCCAAGCGTGGTAGCAGATTGAGAAATCGAGTACCTGTTGGATCCATCGTCTTCACGGCACTCAAACTTGAACCTGAGATTTGAAAAATTAAATAAAAAAAATAAAAACCATCAAGAATCCAGCTAGCATGTTGAGCAGTCCAGCTAGAAAAGACATTCCTTATAACCTACCCAACACTTCCCACTTGCGTCTCCCAGCTCTGTTGCGGCATCAGCTCATTGTGGAAATGGATCGGGACGAGGATTGTCAACGCGACATTGATAGGTCGAGGGGTTTTGTTAGTGATTTTAACCAAAGGCATCTTATAACTGAGTCAACAATGGATGAATATGAAGATTGTGGTACTTAATGGTGATGCAACGGCTAGAGTTTTGGTGTTACTTATCCAAAGCATAGCTTAACATGACACAGCTGGTTGATGCAAAGCGACATTTATAAGAGACTAAACTGATAAATCCAGCCAAAACAGTCCAAAGACAAGAAGAAATGGGTGCAAAGAGAACGCAAAAGCGCAACCAATCAACATGAAGGAAGGATCTTGCTCACTACTAAATCACGGGTGTGCTTTCCTCGAGTTCGGTGGAGTCTTCGGGTGGGTCAAGGCTCCCACGGGGGAAGATCAGTGGTAGCACTGCACTGCCGGCCAATCATCACCAAGCAGAACAATCCACTCTCAACCATGATACTCGGCAACACGAAGAACGTGGGACTCATTTGCAAGGGGATGGGAAGATGGCCATCCCTTCTTCGCGGCTCCTCCAATGGAGCTTCCGTGGCACGATATAGACTAGCGGGAAAAGCAAGACGAGCAGACGTGCGAAGAATCGCCACGAATGCGAAGCCTATATTGGAACAGCTCGATCTGTTGCCGGCGAGAAGCCAAGAGCCGGTCCCGGGCGTGTATGACGGAGAATGGAAGCAGGGGAAGGGATCGTTACTTCGCCCCGTCGATCCGGCGACCGGCGAGCCAATCGGTCTGCAGGTTTCGTCTGCTAACGAGGCCCAGACGCTCGAGGCAATCGCGAAGGCACGCGCCGCCTTCAAGGTCTGGCGGAACGTACCGGCCCCAAGAAGGGGGGAGATCCTCAAAGACTGCAACCGCGAACTGGTCAGACTCAAAGAGCCACTCGCCGGACTGATCACTCTCGAAATGGGCAAGATCAAGAGCGAAAGCTTGGGCGAGGTAGAGGAAGTGGTCCAGATCTGTGATTACGCGCTCGGCTTGAGCAGAATCTTTGGCGGGAAAATCATTGCTAGTGAGCGCCCAGGTCACATTATCAAGGAGATCCCCAACCCTCTTGGATTAGTCGGTGTCATCACTGCCTTCAATTTCCCTTGTGAGTTCAGTCAATGGTGTAAATACAGATCAGGTTTAATAGTACAGGCAGTAACACGTTATGTATGGAGTACAGGTGCCGTGTACGGTTGGAACTTTGCGCTCTCCTTCATCACTGGAAATGCGAGCATTTGGAAGCCGTCACCCACAACACCCTTGACCGCGATCGCGATGAATAAGATCATCACTCGGGTCCTCGAATCCCATGGCGTACCTGGAGCTTTATCCAGCCTGGTGTGTGGAGGCTCATCCGTAGGTGGGAAGCTGGCCACCGAAAAAGCGGTCGATCTTCTAAGCTTCACCGGCAGTGAGCATGTGGGTAGACAGGTAGGAGAGACCGTACAAGCCCGGTTCGGGAAGGTACTTTTGGAGCTAGGTGGCAACAATGTTAGTTTTTTTTTACACTCTTTCACAAATAGCTGACGGCTCCATTGATATGCTCTATGATCAGGCCTTAGTAGTCATGCCTAGTGCCTCGATTGATCTTGCGCTTAGAGCGACGGTCTTTGGAGCGGTGGGGACGGCAGGACAACGATGTACGACCACTCGACGACTGTTTCTGCACGAATCGATCGCGGAGAATTTCCTGGTCTCACTCAAGAAATCCTACGAGCAGATGAGCTCCAGGTCGGGGCATGGCCTCGAGCCATCGACCTTAGTATGTGCCTTACACACCCCTCAAGCCGTCGCGAACTATCTCGACTGCATCCAAGAATGCAAGGCGGCGGGCGGAAAGGTGTTGCATGGAGGACAGAGAATCGAGCAGACCCAGTTCGTCCAACCGACCATTGTTGATTGGGGCGATCGCTTGAAAGACCCTTCGAGTATGCCCGAGATCGTCAGGAAGGAGGTTTTTGGCCCAATCCTTCACGTGGGAACATTCGCAAAGTTGGAAGAAGCTGTGGAAATGACTAATGCAGTGGACCAAGCTTTGAGTAGCTCCTTATTTTCGACGTGAGATGATCTTTTTCTTCTTCTTCTTTTCTTTCAGACCAACAGGGGCTCAATGTTTCATGCATCTGGGATTTAGTGATATTGGCGATGTGTTCTATTGGACTGGCCCGAATGGCTCGCGATGTGGAATTGTGAATGTGAATGCGGGCACGAGCGGTAAGAGTGAAGTTTGTGCGGTCCCAGTCTGGATGGGCATGACTGATGTTATAAAATATTTGTAGGTGCGGAGATTGGGGCGGGGTTTGGAGGGAACTTCCATACTGGATGGGGGCGAGAGTCCGGGGGAGATGCGTGGAAACAAGTTGAGTGCTATTATTGATGATGGGTTGTGTTGGGTGATGTGTGTTGAGCCATGTTTTTATAGTATTGCCGATGGTCTTCCTGCACGATCAACTTCTCTGACCAAATGCCGTTGGCGCAGGGAATCCACTTCAGTTGATGATTGAGCTGGTCTTGTTGTCTGGAAGTAGCATGTGTTTATATATTTCTGTGAAACTGTTTGTTGTTGTTCTCTTTGGCCAAGAACCATGAAGAAGTCGTGTGTCTCGACATTCCAGCGCGCATTTCTCCGGAAGACGTTCTTCGGCACCAGCAGCACTTGGCAGTCCCACCGCAACCCACTCGGCTTGCCCGGCCAGCAAGAAGCGGGTCTCCCTCGCACGGGCAGCCCGCCGAGACTCAACATCTCCCGCTCGCTGCCGGTCAAGCGGGACATCCCCCATGTGGCCAAGGTGCTGGTGGTGGCCAGCGGGAAGGGCGGCGTCGGGAAGAGCACCCTCGCTGGTCAGTTTCTTCCTCTTCTTCTTCTTCTATTCCATCCGCTTATAACCTCGCTTCTCGCTTCCCCCTCCCAGTCAACCTCGCCGTCTCCATCAGAAACCTCTCCAAGCTTAACGTCGGTCTCTTGGACCTCGATCTCTTCGGTCCCAGTGTCCCCAAGCTGATGGGTCTGGACCAGGAGGGCCTGTCGCCGGAACTCACCGATCGTATGTTGCTCATCACACTCACCACCACGAAAATAGAATAAAATCGAATCCTGAACAAGCATCTGATTTGCTATCTTTTATGCATTTTTTGGATTATAACACAACACCGAGAAGAAAATGCATTAGTGCCGTTAAGAAACCACGGGATCTCGTGTATGTCGATAGGCTTCCTAATGCCGGCGAGTCCGAGCGGGGAAACGATGGTAGCATGGCGGGGGATGATGGTGATGAAGGCGGTACAGCAGCTGCTGTTCGATGTCGACTGGCGAGGCGGCCCCGCCCAGCAACCCGCCGGCCTCGACCTCCTCGTCATCGATATGCCCCCCGGCACCGGCGACGTCCCTCTCTCCCTTGGCCAACTCGTCAACATCCATGGTATCCCCTTCTCCCATCCTCAAAAAAAAACTGCTTTTCCTTTCTCCATAACTCACTTAATCTCCTTTATAGGCGCTGTCATCATCACCACCCCCCAAGATATCGCCTTGATCGACGTCACCAAGGGAGTCAACATGTTCAGAAAGCTAGACATTCCAGTTAAGTCTACACACCATTCCTTTTTTTTTTTTCTTTGTTTGTCAGCGCCAATGCTGATCGACAACAACAAAAAAAATGGGCCACCATGTATGGAACGACGATAGATCATTGGATCCGTGTTGAACATGTCGACCTTCGTCTGTCCCAGCTGTGGGAGCGCACACGAGGTGTTTGGACCGGCGACGAGTTTCGAGAAAGTGCTGGCGACCCATGGTGTGCGGCTACTGGGGCAGCTCCCGCTGGCCCACCAGATTTCGTACGCCAGCGACGCTGGCCGGCCGATCAGTCTCCTCCACCCCCACACACCCCACTCGTCTCTCCCACACCACCCATCCCTCCCTCCCTTGGACCATAACCCCTTCGAGCATATCGCCAACGAATGTCTCCGCAATCTCTTCCCGTAATCCGGTCCTCCCCTCCCACACAAACAATCTTCTGTGCTTTTATTTTATTTTTATTCTACGAAATGTACTTGCTAAAGATACCCCCGTTTTCATGCAAGCCACATCGAAACTTTGATGGCTAGTTGAGTAGATCTGTACGGATATGAGATAATAGAAAAGCCCAGACCTACGTGTTACAAAATACACACTTGATGATCTCCGTCTCTTCCACCACTACTGCACTAAAAAAAAAAGAATCAACCATAGATTACTCCAGAAACTCCTAGAACGCGATTGTGTTGAAGCTATGACTTAGCAGCTGGGAAGAGAAGAGGAGAGAAGGTGACAAAAAAGGTATGTGGGTTCGTTTGTGGAAAGTCTCAGCGGAAAAAAAGGAGTGAGAGAACCAACGATTTTGTTGCTTGTAAACTAGCTAGGATTAAGTAGACTAGACACAAGCTGTTCAAGTTGTGGCTGAGAAATGAACAAGAGAAATATCATGAAAAAAAAAACAAAACAAAAAAACATCAACAACAACCATAAACAAACAATCAATGAAACATTTCTTTTTGAGACTAGAATGAAGTGATGATTACTAGAAAAGGGCTCATTAGCTGCTGGGCTGGGACATATCGTGACTGTCTTGCTAATCAGAAACTTGTCTACTATGATGATTTGAAGGGATATTGTTAATGGAATAGAAGGAAGGGAGTCCAGGAAAAAAAAAGAGAATTTCAATCAATTGTCGAGCAATCAGTCAAACATGTTAATTTCTTTCTTTTTATCATCTCATGAGATAACAAATGTATTTACATCACTAAACGACACAGGCAAAAAAGAAAAAAGAGGTCACGATGCGTGCTAGTTGCTATCAATGCGTTGCGAATGAGTAATGCGTGTGTATGCGTATTTTGCGAGGAGAAAGGGACGATCAGAAAGGGAAAGAAAATGGAAGCAGAACGACTTGGGAGATGAGAAAGACTACAAGAACTGCTTAGACTTGAGCCAGTCAACGATGTTGTCTTTATCGCGACTGAGCCAGGATGCTTTACTCTTAACTGTATCGAGACCTTGGGCGAGTGCGGATTGATAAATGGCAGTACTACACAACATAACCACAGGGGAAGAAAACAAAATGTCAACAAACCAGAGAAGTCAGGATTGAAGGAAGCAAAAAGAGGTATGACAACAGACTCTTTATCCTTATAGAATTCTATGACCGATTGTCGATCGGCCTCCGTGGTAAATCGGTCGAACGAATATTGGATCAAGCGGCCGATCGAGAAGTTCCCCTTGAACCTAACCAAAAGATCTTCCAGATTCTTTTGCACAAACTTGTACATGTCTCGACGAGACGCTTCGTTCTTCGCTAGACCCGAGAAGAAGTACATGCTTTATAGGGCCCGATATCCAGAAAGATTTATCAGCATTTTCTTTTTTGTTTTGTTTACCGCCTGGAAGTGAAATCAACTTTGACTACTCTGGACTCACAAATCTTGTTCTTTGACTTCTCCGCTGAGGATAAAGTCACTGATAAAAAAAGGGGGAAAGAAACGAGAAGGAATCAGTGGCTATTAGACGCTCAAATAGTTTGAGAGAAGTGCTGATTTGCTAACAAGGTGCGATTAATGAGTTGAGGATCTTTGGGTGCACAGAGGGCGACCATGGCGGCAATCTTATCCGACGGATTGCTCGGCTGTTTGTACACCTTCAAGATGGCTTCATACTCCTTTTCGCCCCCTTGCTCCACCGCATGACTGAAGACAAGCATCCGCAAGTCCGCTGGAATCGCCGACTTAGCTCCAGAAGGATTCTCAACGAATTTCGCAAATCGGCTCTTGATTTCACTCAAAACTCTGCATGATCATATCAGAAAATCAGAAGATAATTAGGAGTAATTTTCTTTTCTAGCATGTCGGGTGTGACGTGGCAAGACAATGAATGTGACTCACTTAGGATCCTTTGCTAGTGCTGCTGCACCCAAAATTGTCACTCTCAATTGAATCTGATCCTGATCATCGGTTGGGAGGGTGTCAAAGCCGATTTCCTCGGCCAATGAAGAGACCAATTGTCTTTGGAATTTATTGAATCCTTCGATGACTTGTTGATCCTGTTCCCATAAGATGGCTGAAATAGAGTTGATGGCTGCGTAGATCTCCGACCAAACTAAATAATTTCGTTCTCCGCCTAACGGAAACAGGATGTCGAGTGCGCTGGAGGTGGATGAGTAACCGGCTTGTGCAAGAACGATCGCATCTTGGATCAATCCCATTTTATCCGCTACACTGAATGAAGAGGTGGGCTTGGCAATCTCCTTGCCCAACTCCTGTAAACGCTCAGCCGGATAACAAACTCGATCTGAAATGCATTAAGATCCCGAACTCGTCAGTACCAATCTCCACCTCGTAAAATTGACTCAGGAAAGAAGTTAATCAACTCACAAACTCCACAAGTATCCGCGTTCAGCTTGTAAGTAACTGACTGAGGATTTGGAAGTGCGATCTTGGCTTCTCGCTGACAGTCAAGAGCGTCATGCTTGACGGTAACAGTACCTGAGTTATCGACCACTTTGATCTCAAGGGGAACAAACCACAAGGTTTCGTCCTCCTCAGGCTATGAACAGAGTAAGGCTCATTTGGTTAACTCGGGACAGATGCCTGATAATGCTGGAGCAAACCACATCTTACCTTTGGATCACCAGTAGATAGGAACCTCTTTTGCGAGATTTTTAATCCGTCCGCCTCTTCTATCACACTCAATACCGGAAAGCCGACCTTACCGGTCCAGTTGCTCATGATCTTGTTGATGTCCTGGCCAGTAGCTTTCGTGATCCCGGACCACAAATCCTTTGTGGTTCCATTTCCAAACAGATGCGCCTTGAGATACAGCGAGCTAATAATCCAACCCAGGATCAACATCCATGTGAGATGAAAATTGGGTTCTTGAAAATATCACTTACACTCCATGTAAGAACTTCTCCTCTCCAACAAAGTTCGCCAACATTTTTAAAATGGAAGCTCCCTTGGAGTATCTAAAATCATTAACGCAGGAGGAATTAGAAGAGCAGCAAACAACAGATTGACCTCGAAGAAATAGTACCAAATGGGGTTCAAAAAAAGCTTACGATATGGCATCGAATATTTGATTGATCATTTCCGGATTCGGGCACGGTACCTCAACGGCATGGGATGATCTTTTACCATCAAGATCAAGAGCTCTCGAAAGATGAGCATTGATAAAGTCATCCTCTGCGTGCCAGCTAGGTTCTACTTCTGATATAATGACAAGTTCACTGAACAAGTCAGGGGAGATAAACTGGAATGTAAGCATTTCTACTCTGGGATCCTCAAAAATGTTCGGCCGCCACATACCCCATCAAAGTAGCAAAGGCCTCATTCAACCACAGCTCTTGCCACCAACTCATCGTTACGATGTTCCCAAACCATTGGTGCGCCACCTCGTGACTTTGGACAGTCACCACTCGCTTTTGCGCTGCAATCCCGGAAGCATCATCAAACAAACCGACTGAAGTCTACCAAAGGCATTTTGAACATCAGTGGTATGAACTGTTGGTAGAAAGAAATAATTCCAAGATCCGTACTCGACAGGTAATAAGTCCCCACTGATATTTACACTGGTGTCAGTATCACGCTACGCGGGGTCATAGAAAAAGACACAACGTACATTTTCCATTGCCCCAGCGTCGAAGTCAGAGGCGACCAAAGTGTCAAGCTAAAATTGCGGCGACCAAAATTCAGTAATCTACGTTGGGTGAATGTACCTGAACGACTCAACTTTAGAAAGAGGATAAGGAATATCGAATATCTAGAATAGAATGGAAATGAGTTCATGTTTGGTGAGTTATCGAGAGAGTAGTATTGAAAGAGATTTAATGTCACCTTCTCGTACACTGGAAGGATCTTGGCAGTAGTGTCTAGTAAAAGTTGAGTCTGATGCGCATGTTCAGCGGTTGCAAATACTCGAAGTGGGATTTTTTTCTTGGTGAGCGGACTGATGTAGTGACTTTCTTTTGAGCAGAAGGGACCTTCAGAGAAAGGAAGAGGTCTCAGCATGCTTGCAGAATAGGATAGCGGATGGTATCATAAGTAAATTGAGGTACCGTTAGCCCATGCAACAAGATAACTTGATATTTTGGGAGTTGGCTCGAATTTTGTTAAAACCCAATCCGCTGAGGCCGATTGGGCTCCGATTCCTTCGAGCATCGTGGAGTTCAAGAGTGAGGTTTCTGGAAATTTTCCGTCCGAGGGCTCTGAGGAAATTTCCGAGGTGTTTGTCAAAGCAGTAGTGCCCTGTCTAGTTATTTGAGCGACCTGAACGGTCGCCTCTATGGAAAGCAAACAAAGTGATAAGATGAACTATCAAACCACTACTCAAACATTGGTGGTTTGGAAAACTGATAGAGAAAGAGAGCTGACTAATCGCAGGCTCGTCCCAACAGGGAAAGGCTCGTCTCGCAGCAGTAGGTTCAAACTGAGTCAGACCGTAGAAACCCTTCTTGCCCTCGAATTCATAAGTAGAACGATAATAGCCCATCATGCTACCTTCCAGGACGCCCTTGTAGACGATGCCCAACTTGGCATCTGAGCCGGCTGAAAGCTTATGATCGACCTTTACCGTACATCTCTCAAACTTCTCATCACGTTCGATTGATTTAATGACTTGAGGTTGGGATGAATTCAAAGATTTGGATTGGTACACGACTTTGAGTATTTCGAGGGCTGGGGCAGCATGAAAGGTGATCTGGTCTGTGTCTTCCAGAATGGCCAGATCGATTTCAGCGGTCCCCTCAAAGATAGGGGCTGGGTTAGCATTCAAGTCAGTCTTAACGCAGAGAGCATAATGGACTGGTCTAAGGAAAAGAGGGAATATCATTAATTATTGATGGATAAGAGACGAGCGCCGATAGAGAGTTGAGATTACTTTACGTGGTCGGTCAGACGATATTTTGCGTCCCCCTCAGCCATGGTTCTGAGTTTAGAGTGTTGGCGAAAGAATGAGCTTGAAGGACAGTTGAAAAGCCTAGCTTGGATGCTGATGGACTTGACTCTGAACTTGAGCGCCAACCGAATCTGTGAGAATGGAATGGTGAGGATGTCGTTGGTGGCTGGTTTCTTCTTGGTGGATCACTCGCAGTGGTTTCTCAGCGGAGTTGATTGTCAGTGTGGAACCAGCCGATCACTCCCCGGGGGAGGGTGTAACCCGAGCCCCCCTCTATCCCGGAGGTACCCGAGATTGAAACTCAACACGCGCACCGTTAAACAAACAAAATAAAAATATTACACCAACCAGATCATTCCAAGATGGCTCTTCGCAGGGGAAGAATACAGGAGGAAGATGCTTCCCAGTTGAAGCTCGGAAAAGGTCAGCGATCAACATTCTAGACTGCAAAAAAAGAAAAAAAAAACTGGTTTGTTCCAGATGTGGGATCAATAATAATCATAATGACTCGATCAATATCAGATTTCGATATGGCTGGTTGTTTGTCGATATCCGAAGTCAAACTTCTACTCGAGCAGCGGGCCCAACCGGCCGATACAGCGTCAGTCAAGTTCATTTGGGATTTCCACTGACTCCTGTCCTCTAACCCCATCCATCTCATCCCACTTATCTCGTCCCTCCCCGGCCTCCTTAAACCCTGTGCTAACCGATGCTCATAGAGTTTACAAAAAAACGCACGAATACGTCAATCAGTTCGCTAGGTTCAACTCCACTGATTCGGCTCAGGCGGCTCGACAGTTGAGTTTCGTCTCAAGACCGTCCAGAAAATACAGAAAAAAAAAACAGATTAGGCTCCTTTCTGGTGTCCATGCTCACTGTCAAAATACCCAATTAATGCCAATTGTCTTGATGATTGCCGCTCTCCACTTGGTGCGTGAAATAGGATCTTGAGTAAAGATACCAACCTCAAACCATTCGAATTGGCACAGCTGGCATCCTTGTGTCCAGAAGAAGCCGAAGAAGCCAAGAGTTTGATACCAAGGCGAGTGGTTTGTTCATGCGTGCAGTCCCTCTTTTTCACTTCCCCAGCGCCTCCACCCAATCCTGACAAACGCGAGGACACGTTGAATTACTCATCCGAATTTCAAGTTAAACTGATGCCTGGATTCTTGTTGGCCATAAAACGTGTTATTGCGTGTTTAGTTTGGCGGTAAAGGATGACGATGCACTACAAGCACTCCTCAACGAAATTTCCGGCCTTAAGCGGTATCAAGGATAGCCTGCAGAATATGGCCATCGGCACCTCCAACCACCCAAAAACTGCGTTCAATGCTCTTTGCCCTATTGCAGTTATTTAAGCATTTGTTCAGTAGTTTTTTTTTTTTTTTTTTGGTTCTTGCG
>LAVV01002666.1:12881-30178 GCA_001263375.1 Puccinia sorghi
CTTGTATCTATGCTGCTTAAGTAGACTAAGTACAAGCTGAACAAGTTGTGGTTAAGAAATTGAATAAAGGAAACATCATGAATAAAAACAATACAAACAATCAATGAGACTATTTCATGAGACTAGAATGAATAGAGAATAACTACTAGACACAGGCTCATAGGCTACAGTACTGTGTTATCTCATTACTATCATGCTACTAGAAATCATGCCTACTATGACAATAAGTGGTGATATTGATGATGGAGAAAAGGGGTAAAGAGTTCAGGGATGAGGAGGAAAGAGAAGAAAGCTCAAAATTATGTACATCTTATATCTTGCAATTTTATGTGCATCATTGTATTTATTATGCTATTTATTTGTATTAAGGCTTGTTTGCTCTCCCCAAAATCTTATATCTTAGAGGAACGGCTGAATTTACAATTATTTTGAAATTTGTAATTGGGGCGGCGACCCCTTGTTTTTGGGTTGGCATCCAAACATTTTCCAATGCCTGGTTTCCGGAGCTCGACGTCCCCTAGCCGCTCTGGCGGCATCTGTGGGACAGGCCGCAGATCCAATTTATGGGAGTCATGAACCCAGCCCCCTGAATAATTGAAGCTCTTGTATCCGCACCACTCAAAAAAAAAAAAAACCCAGGGTTTTTGACTTGATATAATCATTATACCCAGTGATCATGGTGGCTCATTCCTGGCAAGAAGCACATGCTCTGTTGATGGATGTGAATTAGTTCTGGTCGAGGGCCACCTTATGAATGGGATCAACATCATGCTCCCCGCAGTGGAATGGCATTTGAGGGGTGTCACAGGGATGTTCCCGCACCGTGTGATATGGTAGTAGTGGTGCTACAAGCAGCTCCAGCCGAAGGAATCACACCGTGAACAAGAGATGGCGCATCTCAGATTATCGACGGCTCTCGTGCGGCCTACCAGGCTACCAGTACTATCGCTATCCAGCCCCGCCAGGCTCCTCCGGTCGTACTCATCATCATCCCCATCCGAACATCTCCTGGCTGGACCTGTCAACTTCGCCCTCAGTGCCGACCAACAAGCTTATCAAGGTGCACCTGATGTTCACTTGTTTTTTCATCTTGCTTCCAAGCCGCATCACTCACAATCTCCTTTTTAGATCTTGCCAGGAGGTTCACCGTCGATCACATCATCCCCGTAGCTGCTGAATATGACAGAACCATGGTTAGTGATTTTGGATCTGCGCATGAAGGTTTGTTGATTTATGAGACGGTTTCTGATGATTTTTTTTTACAGGAATATCCCTGGCCGGTCTTGAAGGAAGCCTGGAAAGCGGGATTATTGAACACGCACGTGCCTACAGAATACGGGGGGATCGGGATAGGGTTACTAGAGTCGGCCTTGATTTCGGAAGAGATAGCATACGGTTGCACGGGGATTCAAACAGCGTTTGAAGCGAGCGGATTAGCACAGGCGCCGTTGATAGTGGCGGGAAGCGACGAATTGAAGCGGAAGTATCTGAGCATGTTGATTGAGGAGCCACTTGTGGCGGCCTATTGCGTCACGGAACCCAACGCTGGCAGTGATGTGGCAGGAATCAAAACTCAGGCCGTCAAGAAAGGGAACCAGTTCGTCTTGAATGGCTCCAAGATGTGGATCACCAATGGCGGGAAGGCCTCCTGGTACTTCGTCTTGGCAAAAACTGACCCGGAAGCCCCCGTTCACAAGTCTATGTCGGGTTTTATCGTCGATGCTAATTCCCCTGGTATTCTTGTCGGAAAGAAGGAAGTAAACATGGGCCAAAGGTGTTCGGATACTCGTCAAATAACCGTTAGCTACTTTTCCCATCCAACTTCTCATCAGATTCGTATGATGGCTCCAAGTACTGATGCGCAGTAGGGATTTGATACATCAGTTCGAAGATGTCGTCGTGCCGTCTTCGAACCTAGTTGGCGCTATGGGTGAAGGCTTCAAAGTAGCCATGGCAGCGTTCGACATAACGCGGCCTTTGGTAGCCAGTGGAGCTGTAGGATTGGCCCAGCGAGCGCTTTCCGAGGCGGTGAAATACGCCCAAACCAGGAAGACGATGGGCAAACCTATCATAGAACATCAATCAGTTAGCCACATGTTGGCAGAAATGACGATGTAAATCGTGTCATCACCTTCATGCCACGGGCTTAGGATTTGATTAAAAGTGGCGGATGCTCACACTTTTCTTTCGATTCCACCGTTCATTAGAGGTGTCGAATCTGCGCGAGCGATGGTATGGAAAGCCACATTCATCAAGGATACGGGAAATCGTAACAGTTGAGTTGGTTTGACTATATTGGCCAACGACGTACCGAGAGCTAATTCACTACTGTTCATCTTTGTTGCTCAATCTCCTCTCAGCGTACTATGCATCGATTGCCAAATGCTTAGCCTCTGAAGTAGCAGTGCGTAATGCGGGAATGGCCGTCCAAATCTTTGGCGGGGCAGGTTTTAATACCGAATGTGGGTCCCCGCTCCTGCTCATCCTTGAAGACCGATCCAATATGTAGGCTTAACCTGCCTCCTCTCTTGAACCCCCCTCACTCATATGTTCCCACAAACAGATCCCGTTGAGAAGCTATATCGAGATAGTAAGATCTTTACCTTGTACGAGGGAACATCTCAAATCCAAAGATTAATCATCTCCAAAGTTCGTCATCGTCCTTTCTCACCATGACCCTCGGGTCACATATACATATTATCAATGTCTGAAGCTTGAGACTAACCCTCGAATCATTTGGTCCACTTTTTTTTACCTAGTTTTTACCGACAATGTACCCTGTTTAGACATTTTACATAGACAAATATGGACTTTGCTTCTCTTGTGCAATATTCGTATCGCATCCTCTAAGACAATCCATGTCCTACTACTACGTGGCTGTATTTTGAGTTGTCCTTGGAAACCAACTTGCTTTTCGACTTCCTTGTACTTTTTTTTCGTTTAGTTGTATGTTTGTTACCAAAGTGGTTTTCAATGTTAAGTTATTTCGCTTCGATTCGATAGTTCGCCGGGGTGTATGTTACATGCTTGTTAAAGAAGATGCTGATTGAATTGTGCTCACAACGGAGAGTGTTCTCTGTTGACCGTCGAAGTGCAGAGCAGAGCGAGCAGGACCAGCCGCATACATCCGACTCTTCCCGCTCCGCTCGAATGCGTCGTCATCATCACTTGGACAACAACCTCCTGCAGAGACCACCGGACCAGCCATCCTACACCAGCGCCTCTCCAGTCGACCCATTCCCCCTCAACCCAGCTATCTCCTCCACCCATCACCCCATCCACCATCATGTCTCTTGCTGCTTCCTGCGCTTCAAGGCCGGCTTGTTGGACTCCTTGCGGATCGGGCCTATCCTCAATAAATTGCAATCTAAATATGCCCTCAGAGTGGGTTCCTCTATCCCAACATAAATATGTACCTGACAATTTGTCTGACTTATATACTTTCCCTATTTTCTAGACTTTGATAGTCCAGAATTCGATTCTTCAACTCCTCTTGATCGCCAGTTTAATCACTCTTGAATCCTACGCCGATAGCCGTCGATCATTGTCTTGGTCTACTTTCCATCTCTTGTTCAACGTGAGTTCTCCGTTTATAATCGCATGACAAAAAAAAAAAGCCTAATGGAGAATGA
Source organism: Puccinia sorghi (assembly GCA_001263375.1). Classification (NCBI taxonomy): domain Eukaryota; kingdom Fungi; phylum Basidiomycota; class Pucciniomycetes; order Pucciniales; family Pucciniaceae; genus Puccinia; species Puccinia sorghi. The sequence continues at coordinate 16,514 of LAVV01002666.1, forward strand.
TGATGGTATTTCGTCGTGATAATACAGATATTCTGGTTATTTCCCATTACGATAATCTCATTGGTCTTGAACAGTTGCATCACAGAGAGCTGTCTGAATTTGAACCACCATGGATCTGGTGCACCAGCAACAATTGTCTTATCACTGCGCAACATCTCGATACCCTCGCCACTGCAAATGCTCTCGTTTCTCAAGGCTAAACTCGGCTCTGATTACGATCGGATTCTGGTCCTCTTGAATTACTGGTTGATGGCTAAGGGGCTGTTGTACATCCCCTGGCTCGGCTTTGGCGCCAGTTTCGCTTTCTGTTCAATCGCTAATTCCTTCTATTGCTTCGACCCTGATTGGCATAAAGATGGCTTGAGTTTTGAGGAGAGAATAGACAGGTAAGCAAACTACCACCTCTCCAAAAAAGTCAATAAGTCTCTAAGAAGATTAATGAAGGAATGTTTTATGAATTACTTCTTGGCCTACTTATAGATTAGAAGCGCATTGGGATTATCACCTGGGATTCGGGCTAGTGATGACGATTTTAACGTCGATTTACCCGCACCACAATATGATGAATCTGTCGATATTCACCCTCTTATTCCCATTCTTACTGATCCTATCGTCCGCCCAAAAGCATAGACCAAGACATGAGGGGAAAAAAGAGGAAACCGGGCATGCGAGGAACAAGTCCTCCAATCCTCTTCAATTGCCCGTTTTCTTCATCGCCCGACAACTCTATCCGCTCTTCTCCAGCCTCCTCTCGCCCGCTCATGCTCATCCCAGCTCCCGTTTTCCTTCTCATCTCCATGGCCATGTGCACATCGAAGATGGCTCATTCAACTGAAATCCTTTCTAATTTGCTTGTTTTTATACTACATTTGTTTCACTTCTGAGTCATTTCCTTCCTCTTGATCCAGAAAGCTCAAAATGTGCCTGTTCCTTTTGAACGTCTCGCGTGAGTATGACATAAATGCCATTAATTCCACGAGGAAAACATTGGCCATGAATACATGTCAGGTGATGTGAAGTAAACTGAGCTTTTGTGGCCTGATTAGACTGCATTCCACCCACTTATTGCTCAGACTGCGTCCTTGTTTACTTAGTTGACATATAGACACCTGATTCCAAAGCAAATTATATGCCCTTTTTTCATGTAATCATACTCAGTTAAACAGTTGTGCCTATATGCAAATGTTAAGCACAACAAAAGGGCATGTTTCCTTGTGTGCATCAACGAGACTTTAATTTTCTTTGTCATGTCCTTATAGTCACATATAAAACAATAAGTGGATCAGTTGTTTCTGACTCTGTGATAAAAGACATCCAGTGTTAATTTGGTGATTGATCTTTAAGAGATTGATTTACCTTGGGCCTTATCTTTGAACTAAAACAAAATAAAATGGTTAAAAGAATAGTTCAAGGTTGACTATGATCATGAAGAATATGATTTTTCCTTTTTTTTCTGTTTTCTCACTCTTCCTTACTATTTTGTATTTTTATTTATTTATTTCCTTTTGAGACAGAGGGAGTTTCACCAAGACATTGGCATGAGAAAGTGACTCTGTTGAATCTCTGACCTTGAGATCAAGAGTGGTGGTGAACCATTGAGATAGAGGCAGTGAATTTCTTCACTGGATTGGCCCAAGTTGCGGAAAAACAACGAGAGGAACCAATGTTTGATATTGTTGGTATTTAGGCTAATTATATAGACTAAATAAAAACTGGTGAAAATGTGGTTGAGATAAAAAGAAAAAAAAAATTCAGAACCAATCATGAAAGGATTTAGAAAAATAATACAAAACAGATATATAGTTTGAGTTAAAGATAGTAGCTACTACATAGGGTTCAATGACTACAAGGAGTGCCAAGACAGTGGAAAAAAAACTACTTTCATGCTTATGATTCAATCTACATAATCTTGAATTGACTGCAAAATATAGATAAGAAAAAGGATGGATTCAGGGATGAGTAGGAAACAAGAAAAAATTCCAGCAGCCTTGACTGATTAATGGATGGAAATTTTCAGGGAGGTTAATGATGGTGGGTTTGATATTTTCATTCTGTTTGGTGTTGAAGGATGATCAACAAGATTTGAGAAAGTGGTTTTTCAGGTAGATGGTTGGAGTGGCTTCTACTGCACACACTACCTGGCCAGACAACTTGTCCCTCCTCTCTGAGTTGTTTGTATATCAATCATTCAGAAAGAGGGAAACATGCAAAGCTTTATTCCTCTCATCCAGCTTGCATTTCATTATCAAAAACAAGTATGTTTTATGAATAAACATGTAAACCCAATGCTTTCAGATTTCTGAACTCCTGCCAATTGCACCCTTTTTTTATTGCAGTTATACTTTCATGTCACTTGCCACCAGTTTTGCAAGTGTTTCTTCAATTTAGAGGAAACTGTATTCACTGGTGTCAAATATGGGTGTAAAAAAGTGAAAATATCCCCAGGTTAAAACTGTTGAGGGGTAGGACCAAAACTAAGATGGATGCTGTGTACTCACGTGGTGACTGATGAGAGGATCTAGGGTAGTATTCCAGTGATGAAAGGGAATGAGAAGATTACCAGAAATGAAGTAGTTCTGGGATACTGAGGAGAAGCATATGAGAGCTACATACAGGTATCTCAACAAAAACTGCCGATAACCCAGCAAGATTAGCTGCGTATTAACTGCCCTTATCTGGATTATCACCCAAGTGACCCTTCTTACTGCTTTTCACCAAGAATATAAATCTGGTTGTATTGATGGAAATAACACTGATGGGGATAGCTATTTTCCAATTGGATTCATCATGTGGGCAGGAGTTGGAGGGCACATGCATTGCATAGACATGGTAGGTAAGTAATTTATGCCAGTAGATGAGTGTGAAACAACATGATATTTCCTCGTTGTTGCAACCAAGACTTCTTTAATTTTCCTGTTAGTGAGGCCATTCATGATGACTACTTTCAGTAGTGAGACAAGGATGTCATGTAGCATTCTTGCAGTTATTGAGTCTTGAGCCTTGGGCGGGCTTGGCTCTGCACAGCACTTGGCAGCGCAGGCAGCTCAGCAGGCCGGGCCGGCGTGGCTCAGGCCCGCCCCTTCGAGCCAATAGCTTGGTGGGTTAGGTTTCGCTGTGTCCTTCAATTTCATCATCCACTTCTTCATTCGTGGCATTCGCCTGTTCGGATCAAAATAAACTGCTGTCGGAAAGACTAAATAAGAGCTTGCCTTTCGAAGCTGTAATTCCGATCGTTCGTCAGTATGGCTTTCTTCGCGAAGGATCCTCGATCGAGTATGATGCTGGGCAAGTTCCTTTCCTCCCTGAAGTTTCGGTAACCTGCATCGAGTAATGCTAAACTCGATATGATCGGGTTTAGGTGGCGGCCAAAGAACTACGGGTGCCGATGTTCGTCAGGAAAACGTCACAGCCGTCATGTCCGTCGCCCACGTCCTGAAATCCAGTTTAGGACCTGTCGGACTCGACAAAAGTAAAATGATATAATAATCAAATTTGGGTTATCCGATCGATAGAATGACTCGCTGATTCTTTGTGAAACACCTTTTTTTGTTTGATTTCGTGAAGTGATGGTTGATGACATTGGGGACATGACAATTACCAATGATGGTCAGTGGCTCACAATTGTACGTTTTTTTCGCATGCTTAACCAATTTTTCTGCAACTTCTCTTCCTCAGGCGCGACCATTCTCTCTCTACTTGAAGTCGATCATCCGGCCGGTCGCATACTGGTGGAACTAGCGCAACAACAGGACAAGGAAGTCGGCGATGGAACTACTTCAGTCGTGATCATAGCCGCAGAGCTTCTCAAGAGGGCCAACGACTTGATCAAAAATAAGATACATCCAACCACTATCATCAATGGCTACCGTCTAGCATGCAAGGAGGCTATCAAACACATTCAAGATCAACTAGCTATCAAAGTAGATTCCCTCGGGAAGGACTGTCTAGTCAACATTGCTAAGACGAGTATGTCCAGTAAAATCATTGGCTCGTATGTCCTTTCAGACTAGTTGAATTTTGGTCATAAGAGACCCAAGTGGAGACCTCACACTTGAAATTCCTACTTACCACTTAGCGACGACGACTTTTTTGCCCAACTTGCTGTGGATGCAATGCTCGCCGTCAAGACCATCAATCCCCGTGGTGAACTGAAATACCCGGTCAAGGCTGTCAACGTACTCAAGGCGCATGGGAAAAGTGCATTGGAGTCGATCTATGTCAAGGGTTACGCCTTGAACTGCACCGTCGCAAGTCAAGGTATGTCATCTCTGTTACGTTTGGAATTACTTCTGCTACTCTGACATCCCACCTTCAATATTCTGGCCAACAGCTATGAAGAAAAGTGTATCGCCCGCCAAAATTGCTCTGTTGGATATGAACTTGCAAAAAACGCGTATGCATCTCGGCGTCCACATAACAATTGATGATCCTGAAGAGTTGGAAAACATCCGCCGCCGGTATGCTTCTTCATTTCCCTTCTTCTTACTTTTTTCTACTTGAACCTCATTGCTCATTGTGTATCAACAAACATGCATTTCAGGGAATCCGAAATCACTCTTGAAAAAGTTCGCATGATTCTCAAATCTGGGGCCAATGTGATTCTGACTACAGGCGGAATCGATGACCTGTGTCTGAAAGAATTTGTCGAAGCCGGCGCGATGGCAGTCAGGCGATGCAAGAAGGAAGACTTACGGAGGATTGCTCGATGTACAGGAGGTAATCTCGTCAGCTCCCTTGCTACCCTGGATGGAGATGAAGCTTTCAATCCTTCGGACCTGGGCGCTTGTGAGGAGGTCGTTCAAGACAGGATCAGTGACGACGAACTGATCTTGATCAAGGGAACCAAACTCCACAGCTCTGCTTCCATCATTCTCAGAGGCGCAAATGGTGCGTAAGACCCGGATCATCACGTCTCGTGGCGGTATTGAGTGCGCGTTTATTGACCAAACATGTGGTTCGCCAATCAGATTACATGCTGGATGAGATGGAGCGAGCTTTACACGACTCTCTCTGCGTAATTAAAAGGACGCTAGAGAGTGGCAAAGTAGTCCCGGGCGGCGGTGCAGTCGAAGCTGCTCTAAGCATTTACCTCGAAAACTTTGCAACCACATTGGTTGGTTTTATCTTTTCGCCATAAGTGAGTTGATTTTAGCCTGATCTTTCTGAGTGATCGAATCTTGGGTGGAATACAGGGTTCTCGAGAACAGCTTGCAATTGCAGAGTTTGCAGCATCGATGCTGGTAATTCCCAAGACACTCGCGACCAACGCAGCCAAAGACTCGACCGACCTTGTTGCCAAACTTCGGGCGTTCCATAACCTATCTCAAACCTGCCCGAAGGGGGACCCCAAAAAGCAGCTCAAGTATTTCGGATTAAACTTGTACGAGGGCAAGGTGGTGGACAATGTCAAACTGGGCGTCATCGAACCAATGATGAGCAAAATTAGGATGCTGAAAAGCGCTTTGGAAGCTTGCACCGCCCTGCTGAGAATTGATGAGTGAGTTCCTCTTCTTTTCTTCAGTTTTAAATTTCTGTCTAGACTGTTACAAGTAAGTCTGCACATGTCTCAATCGTGCTTTTCTTTTTTTTTTTCAAAAAAAATCTTAAGCCGAATCGTCGTTCCGAAGGAAGAAAGGGGTGGTGGTGATCCCCATGATGAATGCTAAACTCTGATGATAGTTCAAGAATTGTGTTCGACCAGAAAAGAAGAAAAAAAAATACGACAATGCAAGGATGTATTACCCTGTTTCATCTTGAGCGGACATGATAACAGTACATGACAAACCAACCCCCGCTTTTCTCATCCAGCCCTTCTTTGGGCTCTCACGTCATGGGCGTGTTCTTGGAAGAATCCAAAGATGCACTTGCCTGACCAATCCTAGTTCACACTGGACCTGTTGTGGTTTCATTGGGCCGACATAATCTGAAGCTAAGCTACTTTGTGAACAGGGTTGATTGCAACCCAGATCAACTAAGATGAGCTCAGCCAAGTTATGACTTGCTGGCAGTGCTCTAGGCCTTAACGAAACTCCTTGATTTAAGGTTTGGGTGTTAAATCATTTAAAAGAAAACCCACAGGCAATAGGACGGTTCACAAGACTGAAATCAGCAAAAAGTGCATGAGCTATAACCCGATGCGCCAGCCAAATTTGCGGGGGACACTTGCTGATTTATAAAATCAGCAAGGTTAAAATTCCCCTAGGTGAACTTTCCTAATAGCTAGACTGTACAATAGTGAGCTTGGTAAATTTAATTCTAGAATACTTTCCAGCTTGCCAGCATCAAACACTTCTCAAATAGTGGTGAGGCACCCTGACCAGTGCATTGATTGCACTAGCTGGGATCAGTAGACTCAAGCACTCAGTGGCTTTGTTTGATGATGGATCAAGTAAGCATGCAGAAAAGGTAGAGCAAGCCCTTGTCATGGAACAAGATGGAGCAAGCTATTTACATCTGAAAAAAAAAAAAAAGAAAAAAGAAAAACAAAATTGTTTGCTGGTCATCAAAGGCCAAAACATGTGATGATGGGAAATTCTGCATAAGTAAATTGATCCTGGTCTTCTAAAATTTGAAGGCTTGGAATTCATCTGGTCAACACATTCCACTCCAGTCTCCCCGCCTTTGAACATGTCAAATCTACAACATCTCAAATTCCTGATCTTGCACCCCAGTCCTTATTCTTCCTACTTTCAAATAACTGATGTATTTGTATGTACTTTTGATAATCCTTTCAAATCACTTTTTAGAGCCTTTTTATTGACAAGGGGCCTGCTTATGTTTCTCTTCCATATGCTTGTTCTCCTAAGATCTCAAATCATTTTATGTTTCTTGTTGTTGTCTCTACCATTGCATCTTCCCCACCCCAGGATTATTGTTTCAACTCATGTTTCTTCAGCTCTTATCAAATACTTTGTTTGATTCTTTCAATTGAATTGAAATGATTGTTTTTTTCTCATACAAAAATGAGCTTTTGGTTTGAGAGAAATGTGTAACAATATGTAATGCAGAGCCAAGCAATAATTATTTGGTTTTCTAATATCCTAATCAAGTCTTGAAATCTAGCACCACCAGAGCAGAAACCCAATCAGTTCACTGTAAGTGCTTTCAATATAAAACTGGTCCTTCCCTCACTACTACCAGAAAACCTAATTTAGTTAAGTGTATCCTAGGTTATCTGGGCCATAATGAACTTCAGTTAATGTGATTTGAGATGCTCTGAATCAATATTTGAATATTTGCTACATATTATGTTTTTTTTTATAAAAAGAAAACAATTTGATTATAAGTTTTCACACATGAAATAAGCAAGCTCTCAATTAGGCTGTGTTTGGTGGACCATTTTTAAATCCCAAAAGTTCCAGTTAGTGTAAAACCTCTCACTCATTGGGGTTGACAAGGGAATCACAGTCAGGATTACATAAGCAGCCAAGACTTTCAGCTGACTCTTCACTCTACTTAGACGGCAGAGATCCATTCTCTCCCATCTAGGTAAGTGGCCCTTTCCTCTCCACCAGCCAATTTGGCTGGGAGACCTTGCTGACATATAACACCAGAAGGGCTACATTTATCCTATGTGAACTAGGTGATTGCACATTCCTGGGCAATTCAGTCAGGGTCGCATAAAAAATCACTTTCATCATTATGGGATAGTAATGTCTCATATGTATGTGGTTTGTATACCACGTAACACAAATAATAATACTGCCTCAAGCTTAAACTGATGCGCCAGCCAAATCTTGCAGGACACGCACTTCATGAGGTGTAAAATCGGCAAAGTTGAAATTGCTTTGTGTGAATTATCCTATTGTTACAATTTTTGTATGACTTATCGCAGAAGTAGTACTGTTTTTGACTTGACTGAAAAAAAGTGGAGATCTGACAACTGAAGTAAATTGTGCTTGTATATAAATTGATGTCATGAAACAGACATATATATTAAAACCTTTTCCACATGAAGTTGAGAAGAGTTCACAATGCTAACAAGTGCTTGTAAAAGCTCATACTACTACATATTCCCTATCTCAGAGAAATGCTAAGGAAGAAACGACGGAAAGAGTTTCAGAATATAAATTTTGAATTGAGAAGGAGTATTCATTCAAGTGGACCAGGCGCCCAAGATATCGGCGAGGTCTTGCATAGTTTCCTGGGTCAAGGATTTGATATGATTACAAATTTGCCACTGATGAACAAATTGATCGAGGGGAAGTTCGTCGGAATTGAAAGCGAAGAAGAGTTCTCTTTTAGCGAGCAACTCAGCCTGATAAGCGTCGAAGAGGTTGCCGAGATGTTTGAGGGCGTTATCGGGATTGAAGCCATGGGAGGGAAGTGAGGAGGGCTCGGCGAGATAGATGTCGATTTGGTAAAGCAGTTCCGAGAGCGCATCGACTGTCGTTTCCATCTGCTCTAATGAGCCCCTGATCCCCCGCGCCGACTCCTCCATCGTCTGCGCTAGCGTGGCCAAAGTCCGTTGCCGCACCGTCGGGTACTGCGATTCTATCTCCGATCCGCCCGCCCGCGTCACGAGCTTACTCAGGTTCTCATGCTGTTGCGTCGCCGAATGTAGCGCTTGAACATGCGTAATCGAGTCGTTAAACTGTCTGCCTCCATGATGAGTCAGTCTCGATTTCAGCCATCCCCATTTTTTTTTTTTGGTTATGAAAAGAATCCTGGAACTAATCTCACTTTTGGAATCGTTGAGTCAGCTGGTCGCCTTGGTTCAAGAGATGAACCACACGCGATGAGTCAGGAGAGGTAGATTGTTGCTGATCGACCTCCATTGGATCAAGTTGATTGTAGAAAGAGAAAGGTGTCCGCGTTTTTTTTTTTGCCGCGTCCGCCAAAGGTTTTGCAGGATGGGTTTCGCCTCTCTGATCCCCCGGGCTAGCCCAGAATCCCCGTCCGGGGTTTCTAAAGCTAGCCTAGTGTGGGTGTAGAGCCCTTGCGTTCCTCTGTTCTGTCGGCAAGAGTCAGCAAGGTCTCGGAGCATCTCCTCAACGATAAAACGGGGGGCACTCAGCACCAAGCGGGAGCATGAGTCTAGCGCCACCCCAATCTCGCGCGAGGGGAGCTACCCACTCCTCCCGTCTCCTTAACTTCTAAGTCAGTTCCAACTAGATTTATAAATACAGATTGACTTCGTCATCATTAGAAGGCGACTACACCATCCATAACGGCGGCCTAACGTGCTCCATTGCTTCTGCCTATGCGAAGCCTCTCCTTGGCCGCGCGGGACGTCTCCGAAGGAGAGTGTAAAGAATTTCCGCAGATTGCAGGGCAGGGTAAACAGGGTTGCAGGGTCAGGATATTCAGGGTCAGGTTTGAAATATATGATTTTACGAGAGTCATGAAAGTGAAAACAAAATAAATCTCATGAGGAAACGGAAAACTAGACAACCAAAGGTATTTATAGAGCTACCTAGATGCGTGGCGCGGTCGCATTGGATCTGCTTCCACGCGTCGCGCCTATGTATTTACAGCAAACTTATTCTAAATACATATTAGTATGGGAACCTTGCTACATTTCAAAAAGGAAGGGCAGGGAAATTTGAAGCTTTGAGGGTTTCGGGGTTTGGGGTTTTTGTAGAGTTGACAGAGAGGCTTATAGGTAAAGTCAGATCGGTGGCTTGAGAGCTTTCAAAAAAAAGCCACAGAAAGAGACTACTCTCCATCAAAAAATTATTTAAAAATCAACGGGCCCACCCAATGACATGCCTTGAACAGTGTGGAAAGAATAAACCGACTCAGTAGGTAACTGATAGTCCTTCTCCAATGTGTGTTGAGTACTCTTTGGTTTCACTGCGGAAAACTTCTAGGTGAGTATCCTTCTTTAACCCCAATAACAAACACTCCCTTGTTACCGCTCTTTGCACACTGCAACCCGGATGATTCAATTCAGTAGCCTGATGTCACTTGTCATCTGGTGATCATTGATTGGTCCTGGTGAGAAATCTTCAAAATCTTGGTGTGGCAGTTCAAAATTAGGATGAAGGTAGTTCCATCAAAACCAACTGCAAGGACACAATCAACCATACCAGGATTATTTTTCAGATTCGTCAACACCCAAGGAGCTCTTTTGCCGTCAACTCAGGATGTGAAAAGAATTATTCTTTGAGATTGTCAATGCAATTGTTGAGACTGACAGATACTTTGTTCAAAAGAGGGACATGGCTAATTGGTTGGATTTTTCTCTGTTACAAAAAATTACGGCCGCCATGAGACTTTGAGCCTATGGATGCAGTGCGGTGTGGAAATAAAAACTGTCTCAATAGGTAACTGAGAGTTTTTTCAATGTGTGTTGAGTACCCTTTGGTTTCACTGCGGACAACTTCTTGATTGGTGAGTATCCTTCTTTAACCCCAATAACAAACACTCCCTTGTTACCGCTCTTTGCACACTGCAACCCGGAGAGAGACTGTGAATGTTCCGCCTTTTGGTGATTCTGAAGCTTGAATCCCAATTTTTCCCCTGATTTTGTTGTGGTAGATAATAGAATATTCCCCCCTCCAAACCCCCTCCATCCTACCAAAAAACTCCTGAAACTCTTCCCCTCCCCCCCAAATCCCGTCAATTTCCACTCCCTGTAGCACCGCCCCGATTCAATTGCCCCTGCGTCCGCCTCACCCTTCAGACCCCCCGCTGCGCAACCTCCGGACCCCCTGCCGCTCCGCCCCTGTCTTCCCCTGCAGCACCCTACGGAACAACTCTCATCCGCCTGATCCTCCTCCAATGCCCGCTCAAGCCCCCAAAACCAAACCCCCCCCACTTATTCCCTGCCCGCACTTTCTCCGCTGCCAAAGGAAGTTTGCTTATTCTGGCTGACGAAAGCAAAAGTTAATCCACTCAGCCAAAAAAAAGCCCTGAAGATACTTTCCTTTGTTGACTTTGGTCCGCCTCAGCTTTATGTCATCAGCGGCAGCTACTGCTGAGAACCGCAGCTACCGCCTTGCCTATAAAGGCTCCAAAACATCCGCAACGTTGTGGGAGTTGTTTAACCAATTCCTGGGAGTCTTTTTCCCAAGGCCCTAAATAATTCTTGGGATTTGTCAGACTTTCTCAAAAAAAAAATGGATTATCCTGTGGGGAATTTCCCCCATTATATATATATATATATATGTGTGTGTGTGTTTCAAGGCAAGAATGAGGGCTCTTGTCAGCTGCAATGCTCCTAACTAGTTGTGTAAGCCCACGGGCTGTGCCATGAGTGTTAATAAAGAAAGGTGCAGAGCGATGGTTGTCAGTATTTTCTCAAGCTGTCATCCAAACTCCACCTGTTTGCATGTGTAGATGTTTTGGCACAGTCACTGTGCAGTATGCACAGTGACTGTGCATCATGTCAGGATTTCAGTAGGGGATTTGGGGGTGACAGAGGAGCTTAAGTGGGGTCAGGTTGAAAGTAGCTCAGACTTGATGATTTATTTCATCCATGAGCAGGCTTAAGTAGCCACAAATAGAGAGACCCCTTGCAAGGTCCAAAGGGGGCCTAGACAGTAGACAGAGCACAATAGGCCCAGACAATAAACAGGACAGGACATGTGACAGGAGGTGGGAACTGGGAACTTGAACAGGGGACAGGAAAAGGACTGGGGAAAGGAACAGGACTGGGGACAGGAACAGGTAATTTAAGAGTAGATAAGCAGAACAGGAGGAAGGGGTAGGGAAATATGGGAGAGAGATGATGAAAGCATGGAGCGCACTCAGGTCATAATTCTGACACATCAAAGCTTGGTTGAATCACTGTTGGAGAAAGGTTGGAGTAAACAGAAGCTTCCTTGGAGTTTCTGCATGTCAACTGCAGGCAGTTGAGCAAGTTTCTTTTGCAGTGTCAGGTGGTGATAAGCTCAGTTAATAAAAAAATATGATATATTTTTGGAAAACGATATGACAGATAGAATTCTGAGTTCTGCATGAGTTATGCATTCTGATACAAATTAGGCTACTTGTTTCCAGAATGGTTCAACTTATTTCTGCAGCTTTGTGGGACTCCTGTGGGACAAATAATAATATTTGGGAAAGATCCTCTGAGGGCAAAATCAATTGCTAGAGAGGTCAAAGCTATTACAACTGAAGGGTGGTTTGAAAGACCTGCACCTCTTATAGTCTACACAAATATAAGAAATCTTGAATCAATATTTAAATAAAGATGGCTGATTTCAAGCCAGAGTTAATATGTACAGTAGCCTCTATCAGACCTATATCACCCTAAAAATTACTCTTGCAGACCTGGTAAAACTTCCAATGATGTATAAAAAACCCAGTGGGATTGATTATGTGAAAAGATAACACTCAATACTGATACTAATACTGATACCACTACTACACTGATGACTATAAATTGTACCACTGCTGATGTTAAATTAATAATAAGCTAGTTGAGAAAAATTTGTTGATGATTAATTGCCTACTGATATTTTGTTGAATCCCTTAAATCACCTGTAAAAACCTAGTTTTTTTGATGCTTGTACTTAGTATCCCTACTCTGCTACTACTAATTGTTGTTACCAATGTAGCAAAGCTGTTATTCCTGTTTCAAATAATTTTAATAAGCTCTTATAGAACAAATTGTTGCTTGAAAGACTACTTGCCCTTACAGAGGAAATACTGTTAACACTACTACTACTAAATAACTAACCACTATTAACACTACTCACTGGTAGATCAGGACAGGCTCCTATGAGTTGGTGTCTGTGAAGGGGGAATCTGGATGGGAAAGGCCCTCCTTACATATTGAAGCGTGAGTGATTTATTCTGCGGGGGAACTCCTTGCATGAGCTATTTTTCAAGGGATCTTGTATATACATCCTCAGTTTATCTGTTGCCATATCAAACAAGCCAAAATCTGGATTCTTCCATGAGTAATTGAACAAGGGCTGTGCAAACCCTGCAGCCACTTGCATATATTGCTGTGCTGTCCATATGTTGCCGTCCAAACATTCCATGCACAATGCAATAAAGGCTGTGAAACCCTGCATGCACCTGCATATATTAATATGCGGTCTGATAAGCTACAAACATACAATCTTCTACCCAGGATTTGGGGGTCTGAGCCTCACCTCGCATACTTCCTTCCTCCCTCCTCTTATAATTAATATCCCCTCCAACTTGAACACCTCCAAAACTATAACACATACCATACCATCCTTTCCTAATACATAGTGATCCCTCCCTCCTCTTGTAATGATATAAATTCATCCTCTTGTAATATGATAATTCCTCCTCCTGTTCATGCAACTATACTATCACAATATCTGTGAAATTTTATTCTGGCATTGTAACACAAATGGAACACCACAGCATATATATGGTTTTCATGCAACCGACATACTACATGTTTTGAACCAAACATTTGAAGCATATGTGTTATGGCACCTAAACGTGGAGTGTGAGGATGTCAGCTGGCTAATAAATAGAGCCAACTAAAAAAATATATAAATAGAATAACAATCTTAAAATAACTTAATTTATCATATAAAATCTTAGTATAAAGGAAACATTTATCAAACAAAAAATATATATCTTTCTTGTGCTTCATTTAAAAAGAAGAATAACATTAAAAAATATATATGTAGGTATATTATATGAATTTTAGATAATAAATCAATGCAATAAATAAAAAAGGGCATTGATAAACGTACCCGGGTATTCCGCGTATACACCCGGTTTTTTGCT
>LAVV01002699.1:0-12445 GCA_001263375.1 Puccinia sorghi
CTACGTCGTGGGAGTCGTTCAACCAATTCTTGGGAGTCGTTTTCCCAAGGCCCTTTTGTTTTTGTTTTAGAGACCAATACAGTTGAGAAACTGATCAGAAAACTTGTCAATCCTCCTGTTAAGTATTGAGATACTGGCAGATACCCTCGGAAGACTGGGAAGATGATCAAGGAGCAAAGATGGATAATGTTGGAGGGCTGGACAAGAACAGATGATATCATTAAGCATTACCATAGAGGAATGAAATCACTACATACCTCAGAGAGGAGAGAGGGGATATGGTGTGATTTGTAGTACCTGCAGAAAAAAAGAGAAGACAAAGATGAGGTTGCCTTTGAAACCAAATAATACAATCAGGGAAGAGAGAAAGATAGAAATGACTTACACTTGATTTGAGAATGTTAGAAATTTGTTTGGCCAGAGTTAGACTCAGCAAGAAACTGCTGAGGAGGACTTACTGTGGCAGGATTTAGAAGGGAGGGTAGCTTGCACTGCAAAAGAAACTTGCTCAACTGCCTGCAGTTGACATGCAGCATGCTCCAGCAAAGCTGCCATCCAAACTTCACATGTCTGCATAGGTAGATTTTTTGGCACAGTGACTGTGCATCAAAGCTTGGTTGAATCAATTTTTGAGAATGGTTGGAGTAACAAAAGAAGCTTCCTGGGTTTTTTTGAATGTCAACTGCAGGCAGTTGAGAAATTTTGTATTGCAGTGTTGGTCAAGTGTGGTGGCAGGGAGGGTATCATTTTCCAGGGTAGCAGAGGAGGAGGGGGCTCACTTTGAGGTGGAGGGTAGCGAGGTCGTGTGTGCTGGGGGAAGTTAGGCCTGAGGCAGAAGGAAGCTGTGGAAGGCAGGAGGTAGAGGGGAGTAGCTTGGTCAAGGGTAGTGGCAGAGAGAGTAGCAGAGCAGGGTGGGGCTTACTTTGAGGTGGAGGGTAGCTAGGTTTCTCAGAGATAGGAACAAGGTAGAGAATAGCTGGAGATGAAGGGTAGCAATGAGGGCAACAAGATGGAGGGTGGAGCGTACAATTTATGTTGAGGAGTTTCAATGGACAGGAGCGTATCAATGGGAAGGAGAGTAGCTTGCAGCTATATTAGCTGATGGAAAAATATGAACATAAAAAAAATAACAAAAAAAAAAATAGAAAAAAACAATTTAAAATAAAAAAGACCAGGCTTAAAGGGAGTGGAATCTCAGAAAGCCCTTTCATGAGGGTTGATGGGGTAGCATTTGTCTAGTGGTCTATGTGAAGCTGACAAATCACTAGGACAGGCTGACGTTTTGATTACAAGGTTTAAATTCCCACACTGTTCAACAATTTGAACTGTTAGCTCAGCTTTAGGTGTATTTCAGTTCAGCTGTTAGCTTGTTTTAGTACATTCAGTGCAGCTTCACATAGCTCAATTGAGAGGGCCCTATTTTCTTAAAATCTTCACTTTATCTTGAAAAATTCCATGAGAGTTTTGGTACTCATAAAATTATTTTGCCTCCTGACAAGGATGTCAGGACATTGTGTTAGGTAAAGTATTGGCCATTTTTTCAACTCTACGGTGGAAACCCCAATAACTTGATTTCATTTCATTTTCTTTGATAAATAGTTTCTGCGCGGCTTATAGGATTTTGTGTGCTTTTCTTTTTCATAAACCCATAATTGAAAAGAAAATATGTGTCATGTTTTCAGGGAAACCTCCCTGTCGTGCGCCAACCTTTTTATAAATAGAACTTGCAGTTTCATTCTTTCCCACTCTCTGGGGGATTTATTTTGTTCTCATTTCACAAAACTCTTCATGGTTTTCACTCAAGGTTTTAAAAATCAAAAAATCTTTTTTATCACTACTTCTTAACCCTGCCTGGTGACCCTTTGTACAAGAATGTCTGGAAATTACCCTTCTCTTGACACAGCAGATCTCTGTCTAATTTTTGTCCTGCTTCTATTCCTTCTTTCTATCTCACGCTTATCTACCTTGTCTCTAATTTAGTCTCTTATGTTATTATTCTCCTTTTACTCACACTCAGTTGCTTTATATTCTATAAATATCCTTTTGCTTAATATTTAATTTATGAATCTATTCTTTTTTTCAACTCTAACTTCTTTTGTTTTTTATTATGGTTTTTAGTCTAATAAATAAACTGTTAATCCTAATAGGGTTGCTGAGGGTTGATTTCTGTTTTCCAGACTTAGCCTTGCTTTTTGAACAATTCCTTGAATTTAAGGACATGGTTTTCTTGACCTCTGAAACAAAATGCCCAATAAATGCTGGGTGTGAATTTTCTTTTGGTTTTGGATTGAAGATGAAGATTTTTAGAGGATTCCGCTTTCAAAGAAGCAAAAATGGCTGGCTTGGGGGGGGGGGTCCAGCAATACATTTTTCATAATTGAGGTTGTTGAATTCCTGAAGCTCTCCAAGTTCAAGTGCAGGTTACCGGATTGGAGAATAATTCTTAATACTGATCTGATGTGGAGGATTTATTTCTTGATTGAAAAACTGCCTTCCATGAGTTTCAGATTCTGGAATAGAATTTATAAGAGAATAAAATTCATCTTGAGGAGCCGGTAGATTGAGTGATCCTCCACCCTTTGAGATACACCCATTATTATTTCCAACTGCACAGATAGCACCATCTCTTCCACATCCTTAAAATCATCTTCCCTCCAATGCATTGACCATCTGGTGGTCTGGGATCCTGTACCCTCCCTTGCTCTTCAGAGAAGGAGCCATGAACTTGGACGTTGCAGGTGGAAAAACCAGCACTGCCAACATGATTGTATCAGATTATCACATCTGACATTAAATCTGATGAAAAAATCTGATATTACATCNTGTCCATCTGAGTCAACATCCAACACCTTATGAACATGATCCTTGATGTAGGAGGGGAGCTTTTTGATCAATCTGGGGATTTCTGGGAAGGTTTGAGGAGAATTGGAGGGTTTGACTGCTTTTATCAGGCAAAACTTCTTTGGAGGTGGAGGGGGATTTGATGTTGGGACCTTCCAACATATCCTCAAATTTTAAAAATATTTGGGATGCTAACTATTGAGATATAAATATTTTCTTTTTTAAGCAAATTTTCTCAAATTGGTTTGCCGACTCCCAAAATGGAGGCCTGAATTGGAGTGCCGACTCCCAAAATGGACATCCGCTTGGTCCTGGCAGTCCAACCTCCAATGCTTGGGAGTCGTTTCTCCAAGCTCCCCCCAAAAAAAGAAGCTTACCTTCAAGTTCCACTGCCTGTGAATATCATTGGGTTCCACTTGCTGTCAAGAGGCCAACAACTGAGCTATTTGATTCCTAAAGGATTTCCGGTTTGTACTGTCTGAGCTTGGTTACACCATTCTTTGGAGGTAAGTTCAATGGTGACATAGTGATTTTTAGAAGTTCAAAGAGCAAAGTTGAGTTTCTGACATGCAAACAGACATGTGCTAAATTTTGCTATGTGAAATTCATTGGTGTTTGTTCCATGCTGGTAGCTTAAACCAAGCTCCACCCTTGGGACTTGTGAAGCAATTCTTCAAGGGAGGGGCTTGAATCTAAATCTAAGGATTTGGTATTAGAGGTTCCAGACTGATGACTGTTTTTTTGACCTATATACATTCAAACTCCCCCTCAATGAATCATAATTTTCCCTGATAACCCTCAATCTCTTCTTTCTCATTGTATTTTTTTCATTCAAATGGCAATTCAAAGTCTTTACCTTCCATTGAGCTGCCAAACCTTTATCCTTTTGATACATGTGTCTGTATTCAGAAGAAAGAAAACTTTATTTATTATAATCAGAGCTTAGGTTGGAAAAAAGTATCAAGAGATGATCCTTCAGTCTAAGATATAATTCCACATATAGGTTGTCTGGAATAATGGTTAAAGCCATTAGAGCATCCACATTGGGTGCTGAATTTTGGGGCTAGTTTACCCCTCATCTTGGTGAAGACTATCTCTGATCCAGGTGTGCAACCAGAAGCACTGGGAATAAATGTAATATTAAAGCTTGAAAGCCTGTGAAAAATAATGAATATCAGTGGGGCCTAAATTTAGTCCCCACAAGCTTAATTTGGAACTCTGGGCTAAGATAATCTGTGGTTAGTCTGTGCCAATGTGGATGGCATTTTGGATGAAGACCCTTAATCTGGTCTAACTTAGTGACTGATGTGTGTTGAATTTCAGAATCACCACTCCACAACAGGTGTCTGACTTGCGGATGTCACCTCCGTGTCTGTCTAAAAAAAACCCAAAACTTCTTTTGACCACAACTCAGCCTCCAGAACTTGTGACATAAAAGCAGAAAGCTTCAGTCATCTGATCTCCTCCTCAGGTGGCAACCACTGCCAACATGATTGTATCAGATTATCACATCTGACATTAAATCTGATGAAAAAATCTGATATTACATCAGTTAAGAGACAAGAGTAGAAATGATATTGAGTTCAAGTCTCACCAGACAAGCTAGAACCAATGCAGAGTTGATGTTGAGAAGAGAGATGAAGAAAGGAAGTTGAGGACAGTGAGAGGTTGTTGAGTGATGAGTGTGATGAATCGATTGAGGGGAGTTGTGATGATTGAGTCAAGTTGAACAAGATTGAATCATAGGAAAAAGAAGGAGAAAAGAGAAGAACACGTGAATAGGAGAAAACAGAAAACTGTCACAGAAAAATAGATAAATAAAGAACCCATGATGCCTCACTTCCAACAGTTGTTTGGGCCTGCCAGATCTGGAAAGTCAAATAAAAGGGGAGCAACATAATGTACATTTTAGGAAAATCTGGGAATATTTTAGAATTCCAGACTTGGATCTAGAAGGGTTCCAGATTGACGGGAAGTCCTCCAATGTTTGGAATTTAGTTTTATAAGTTCCAGATTCTGGGAATTGGGAAATGGGAATGCCTCAATTAAGTCCAATCAGATATAAAAATCCCTTGCTAAGCTGAAGATGTGCGCACTCAATGGCGCAGATGTGTGGCGATTCATAGCGCACAATGTTACATACATGCTGTTGTGACCTAGGTCACAGGCTTTGCTCGGCTGGGGCTCAGGCAGCCGGAGGAGACTACCAGGGTCTCCCTCGGGCCACCCCTATCGGAATCCACACTGATATACGCTCTAGTTACTCCGTATGTTGGACCTACCAGAACAGTTTTTTTAAAAGAAAAAAGACTTGCCAAATAATCAATCTGCCGGAAGCTCTCCTACTCGTTTTCAAAGAAGTGGTAGGTTCAAACACGCATCCAGCATTTATAGTGATTGCATGGTTTGGACCAGTAGATTAAGCAAGTTCTCAACGCTTGAGTTTTCTGTGATTGAGAGTTGCGCGCATGATGGTCAGTAGGAGCCGCTGAGAGTGCCTCGTGCTGGAACAGTTGAATAGTACACATTGAAGGCGGTCCACGTAGATGAGTTTGGGCACACTTTCTGCAACGCTGATGGTGTGGGTTTGGATAGGACAGATCAGCGAATTCTTCGAGGCTTCTTGTTCGACCCAAGAATCTCTCTCACGCGTGCAAGTGACTGAAAATGTCTTGCATGCCTTTATGACCATTGCAAATGAGAAGACTTGAATTGATCAAATTTGTTTCCCTGACTCAAACAAGATCAGAGCGAAGCAAGACCGATGGGGCGGAATTAACGGTGGTGCTGACGATGTATGGCACAATGTGTTGAGATTGCAGTCGTGTATTTCCAGTAAGCAAGTTTTGTATCCGAGAGGTGTGTCGATGCGCAAGGGGGAGACTGACGGAGACTAGGGTGCATTCATTCACATAAGGGAGAGGCAGGATCTCCAGTGGGACTCTGTGGTTTAACACGCTGCTTTAGCGCGCCTTTTGGCGCACTCGGCCATGTGGTGAGACAGGGAGAAGTGAAACTGCTGCCCGATAAACGTAGAGAAAAAGCTGCCATAATTTCTAGGGTGCAAATCCATTATGAGCTTCGATCAAGCATCCATACGCGGACATGACTGAAAATCCCCTTCACGGCCACACAGATCTTCATTACTCGCCACCAGAGCCATGGAACTTGATCCATGTAAAAATAGCCTTCGGTATAAAAACCTCTTCGTCCTGATTGTAAAGGCCCTGGTTCTCCGACTCTTTCTCTGGCAGTTCCTCGTCATCATACGAGCCTATATATCCTCAGTGAACCTCATTCAAACTAGGATGTTTCCTATAATGACGATGATTGTACTTACTGCGTTGGCGTGCACTCTAAGACTCCTTGGTTCACCTTCCTATGGAAGTCTGGCATCATCTGCGGGATTAAGAGATCATCGAGGCCGAATAGAACATTTCTCTTACCCGCCTGAAGACGTACCGGGACCAAAGCCTCTTTCAGCATGGGTCAAACAGTATGAACGAGCAAAATCTCAAGGCCTCATCCCTTCCATCAGACCTTCAGTATTGAACAACGGCGAGCCGGAATACCCTTCTTATTCCCAGTCAACAATCTCAAACCCGAAAAACATTTGCAGCTGGACTGTTTCCGGATGCTATTCCCCTGACGAGTGAGTTTTTTTGATAATGTTTTCTCCTTCTCATCTTCAACTCAAACGGATTTTGTCACAAAAATACACCCGCTGCCTTCGTAGTATCGTCACTGCACCTCACGGCGCAATGGGAATTTCGTTCGATGACGGCCCTCAAAAGCCGACCGCTGAGCTTTTATCTTTCTTGAAGAGGAATAACCAAAGCGCGACCCATTTCATGATTGGTTCCAGGATCCATGAAAGGCCGAGGTTGTTACTGAAAACGGTCAACAAGAACCACGATCACATTGCGGTTCATACCTGGTCTCGTGAGTCTCTTCATTTAGCTGTCCTTATTCCTCATCAACACAAAAGGAGTATTTCTCTGAAGCATTTGACTGACGCTTGCGAGCATTCCATCACCAACCAGACCCGTGTAAGTGAACTTTGCAGATCGCATGAGGAAAAAGTACATACTCATCTAAGCCCAGGTGCGAGACAGATATGACAACAATGACAGATAAGCAGGTCTTGGGGGAAATCGGATGGACGATGCAGATTATATATGACCTTACAGGCCTGGTTCCTGCATTCTGGAGACCACCATATGGTCTGTCTCACCCTAATTCGAACTTCTTCATGGTTGGTTCTGTCGGGCCAATGAGCTCAAGGTTCTTTCTGTGACAAAAAAAAAACAGGTGACGTCGATAATCGAGTAAGAGCAATCAGTCGTCATGTATTTGGGCTCAAGACAGTAATGTGGTCTACGGTAAGATGAAACAATACCATGAGCTCTGGCGTCGGGAGAGAAGAAAGGCAACTAATTTTTTTTTGGTGGCTTGGCATAGGATCCGAATGATTGGTGTCTCTCTGATCAGTCTTCACCAGGATCTGATTGCACGCCGGGATCAGGTCCTCAAAATATCCATCAGCTGATTCACGATCTGAAACATCGGATACACCATGGGGTTTCTGGCAGCAGATTTCCCAAGCACGGGATCATAAGTCTGGAACACGAACTGTCGTTCAGAACTGTCGAGAGCTTTATCAAGACATACCCCTTGGCGAAATCTCTTGGTTGGAACACTAGGCCGATACCAGATCTCTTTGGGTTAGTGTGACGCGTAACAGTGCGCTATTCATGAGTTATATGAAATTTTTACGGACATATAAATACGTAATTTAACACCCTTTTGTTTATTATTATTATTATCAAGGCTCAAGTGGTATCAGCAGCCAGTTCACAATAGTAATCGTACTGGAATCCTTCCCCAGCTCAATCAGTCACCCTACATAAACCACACGGCTCTCAACAACATCACAAACTTGCTGCAAGGTGATGTCTTGGCCCACAGAAATGAATCTGCGGCTGTGAATCATTCCCATCAAATCAACTCGAGTCTTGCGATAATTCCAGCTAAGAATGATGGCTATCGACTTCATTCCAGTCGGATATTGGTCTCTCTGTCTTCTTTCATTTCTTTCCCACTGGTATACATCTTTCCTTTGCACCTAGATATCCTCACCTCACTCCACTCTTTGGTGTGGTGACTTGGTACATCTCCAATTAAGGTAAAGATAAATGGTGCAGTAGATATGCAGAACCAATACTTTTTCAAAATCATGAAGAAAATCATGATTTTTTTACTGTTGATTTTATTTCCCCATCAGTAATAACATGATAATTCAAAGTGAAATCAATCCTTCACATATTCATCACACCCAAAGTGAAGGAAATGTGCAAACATTGCCTTTCTAGGTACAAAGGGGCCACTTTGTACCTAACAAGGAAATGTGCAAACATTGCCTTGCTAGGTACAAAGGGGCCCCTTTGTACCTAACAAGGAAATGTGTACATGTTGCCTTCACTTTTGGCCTGGTGAGAGTCCATGGTGGACTCTGCATCTTCCCCTTGCAGCATTAAAAACCCTGGCTGCTGGGAACAAAGCTTTCCCTCTCATTATTTCCCTTTCTTGCGGTGTTGTCAGTGCTTTCTGGCTTTGTTGGGTAACCAAGTGTTGAATTTTTGACCAATTTCTTTCAGTTCTTGAGATTTCCAATGAGGTGCAGCGGGTATTTGTTTTTGAAAGTGACTGTGTTGAGTTTCTGTTGGTCAAAGCAAAGTTTTAAGTTACTGTCTTTCTTTCCGGCAAAGATGACTGGAGCTTCCCATGGAGAGGGGTTCCAGCAAATGGTGCCATTGGCAAGTCCGTCATTTATGAGCACATCTAGAGCTTTTTTTTCAGCAGGGGAGAGAGGGATGATTCAACTAGCTTGTGGCACTGCTCTTGGGAACATTTCAACCCAAAAGTCATATTGGTGGCAGGGGGGGAGTTCCTTCATTGATTTAGCTGGGGTGGGCAACTAACCAGAAAGAGGTCAACAAAAATTATGTCTATGCAGGGGACAGTCCTATAGAATTAGGTGGAGTGCACTGGCTAGCTGAATCAGGACTTTTTGGAGGTTGGAAAGACTCACAATGCGGGGGTGCTGGAGTTTCTTCCAATTTTCTTGGATGGGTAGCCACACATCCCCGTGTCAGAATCCTAGTGTTCCTCCCGGGGGAATCCAATGGAGAGGGTTTTGGCGGAGAAAATAAAGCTGTAGAGAAAGCTCAAAACAGAAGGAAGTAAACAATGGTTAGTCCAATCAATCAAGTTGCCATGAAATTTCAAGGATGCCGTCATAAGAGTCTTTGAGGTTGGTGACAATCATAGAGGTGGGAACCAAGACCAATCAATGATCACCAGATGAAAAGTGACATCGGGCTACTGAATTGAATAAATTCAGTAGCTCATGTCACCTGTCATCAGGTGCTTATTGATTGGTTCTGGTGGGGGTTGGCTTCATTGTGGAGGGTGACAGAAAGCTCAAAGGAGGAAGAGTGGGTGGATACATCAAATCCAGAGAAAGTGTGGCGGGTGGATTCTGCATAAGGAAAAAACCCCAGGTGGCAGGTGTAGGAGTCACTCAGGATGTTGTGAGTGGTGCCAGAGCAAATGGAAAATGAGGGGGTGAATTTGGCTTGGGGGAGGTTTGAGACAGAAATAGGCAAGGGTAAAACAATATGGGATCAATTTAATTGAGTTGAATGGCAAGATCACTAGCACCAATAAATATTTCAACAACTGGGAGTTTACTTAGGAAAGGAACATTGTTTAGAACTGTGCCTTCATTTTTTTACAAGCGGGCATTCTCAGGGGTTGGGGTGGGGTTGGTGGTGTGGATCCAATTGAACATCTAAATCCAAGAAATCTACCCCCATTACCAAGAAAGCTTCCCCTAAACCCACAAAACCAACTAATAAGAAGCCAGCCATCCAAAGAAATTCCAAGAAAAACATAAAGAATCTATTGAAAGATGAGTTTTATTACGCAAACAAAGGGCTGGCACACTGAAGGAAGAAGATCAGGACAAGAAAATGTCATGAGAAGAAAACAAGAGATGAAACTGACAGGTGTCATGGAAAGGTTTGGCTGAAGAATTGAGCTGAAGAAGAGATTGAAGACGGGGAACTGGATGGACAAGATAGGACTGAGGAAGAACGTATCAGCGGAGAGAAGTGAGAGAGAAGTGGTTTTGAGGTTGAGGTCTCACCAGGCAGAGTGAAAGTGATTTGAGTGATATAGTGAGAGGATAGGAGTTGAGGCTTGAGGATGTGAGGTTTGAGGGTGTTGAGGATTAAGAGGAATTGAGGTAGAAGAGAGAATCAATCAAGAAAAGAGAAGAAAAATCATGGAGTGGAAACAAGAGAGAGAAAGGAAATTTTGAAAGGAAGAGAATCACAGACGAATCACAAGAAGGGGAAGCAGGGAATTCAACACAATGGTGGAGAATTTGATTCATCAAATTTTGTAGACTGGATTTTTTGCAAAGGAATTGTGGCAAAGCGCTCCCTACCTTATGATCAACATTTCCAAAACAGTGCGGCAGAACAATAAAATTGCACTGTAGCAGATATGGGGCGAAGCCTCTTGTATGATAGCAGTCTTGGGAAGGAGTTCTGGGGATACACTTTCATATGGTCAGCCTGGACTCTCAACCACATCCATAACAAAACAACCAAAGCTATCACGCCATACAAATCCTTTTACGGCAAGAAACCCCAGCTAGATCGCGCAAGGGCTTTCAGGTCAACTACTTTTGTCCGTTTTCCCGCCTCGCCTTCTCACCTTATATTTCTGCTTCCTCCCCTCTACAAGCCAAACTCTCAGACTTTCCCTCCGCAGATCAACACATCCCCCCATATAACTCGTATCCTTAACAATCCGTCACTTCCATCTTAACATCCTAGCCTCCCCCTAGCATTGACTTCAAACTTCTTGGCCCCTTTCCAAAGTTAATTCACCTCCTTCCACTACCCCACCAAACCAACCACCTTCTGAATCCCAGACAGCTCCACAAGAGGCAAATGTCAACTTGGGGTTGGGTATGTCTAGTCCTGATTTCTTTCCATAATCAACAGTGTTATAGTAGTGCTTATTGTTGATATGGGTTGTGAAGCCTTAGATTCTTTAAAAGGACTGGCCCCTTCTCTTGAGGCCTATGAAAACTACCAAGCAATTGCCCCATCCCCCAGTTGGGGAAACCCCTGGCAAGTCCCACAGGGCACTGGGATGAAACTGGGGGATTATCTTCAGCCTCCGCACCTTTGTAAATCCCCAAGTTAGCAATCTACATTCTAACCTTGACTATAACACCCTCCACTGCTCACCTGAAGACTTTCCTCCTCCTGATAATGAGCACATTGGCAATAGACATTACAGATTACGGCGGAATTGGAGAGGTCTGAGGATGAGCAGAGTTGGGTGGATTGGTTGGCAAGATCAGAGGCCAAGAGACCATAGCGGGCAAGGAAGGCAGGTTATATGACTATTTTTGACATTCCTGGCGCTGAGGGAGGGGGATTTTCTTGGATATATTGAAGCAGGGTGGGTCTAACAGCTGTAACAAACGAACAACAAGCGGTGTGGAACTACTCTAAGGGGAGTAGAGCTTGGAGGGGAAATATACAACTACACTACTAATAATGTAANAACAATTCATCTGAAGATGATTCTGCTGATAAAACAGGGGGTCACTTGAAGAAAGAGGACTAACTCGTAATCATCAATTGGCTTAAGATTAAACAGAATTACAATATGAGCTGTTTTGGAACGGGGAAGGCTCCTAATGTTGGTTGTCCAGCAAAGGGTAAAATCAATGGCTTTGAGATGATGGCTATCAATCTCCGCAATCAATCCCCCTGAAAGATCAACCTAAATCCCCCTAATATAAAGCAGTTATTCAATATCTTTAGAGACAAGTACAAGAAAGTCCACACCTCCACAGGTTTTGGTTTGACCAATGAAGATTAAAGGCCAGAATCAGTGCAATCAATGACAAGCTTGAAAGCATGTGTCCCCACTATCATACAATGAACATGTTGATGAGAGGTCAAGCATTTATCAACCCTTGGTTTAAGGTTGATGCACAAGCTGACAACAAAACGACAATATAATCCCCTTCTGAATGAAATGAGAAGCATTGACATGGAAAGCAACAATTATTATGTATGTATTTCCACTATTTCTTAATATAAACTGGAGGTGACTCAATCTTAATTTTTTGGAATCACATGTGTACTTCATGGCAAGGATGTTGTTATATCAGGGGCTATTGATAAAAAAGCTGAAAAGAATCTGGCTGATGAAGCCAATGAGGTGAGATGAATGATTCAAAATTGTTTAGGCTTTGTTAAAGACTGTGAATAAATCTGTTTTTCTCTTGATTTAGAGTGATGAGGGCAAAGGCAACCAAGAAGAATTTCAAACTTCAGGCCAAATTAATAAACAAGGAATGCCTGCAATCAGTAACGACACCACAGGCATCATGCTGAATGAAGAAAAGAATGCCATCTCCCCCAAAATGTTTCCCTCCAATGTGATTCTAGACACCAACAAGAAGAACAAGAAGCAAAAAACAAGAAAGCACAATCAAATGCTAGCCCAA
>LAVV01002710.1:12005-24350 GCA_001263375.1 Puccinia sorghi
GCCCCAGCCCCCCCCCCCCTAGAAGAAAGAAACGGTATTAGTGAAAAAAAAGTAAGAGATAAGTTTTTTTGGGGGAGAACTAATATTATATACACAAGATACAGAGCAGAAGACACACACACTCGTAAGAAAAACCAGACGGTGTGTGTCTCACTCCTCACCAAACAAACCAAACGAACAAACAAAAGTAACACCGAACAGAGAAAAAAAAAAAAGAATCTATTCAAGGCAGTAGAAAAAGAAGACAGAGAAAAAAAAGCTTGTGAGAAAAAAAGGAGGGGAGATGAATTATTTGTTAAAATTGGAAGAGTCGAGGGTGGGACCTAGGCCGTCGTAGTTGTGGTTAACCAAGGGACCATGTTGGTCGTCAGGAGGTTGGTGATGTTGGATGTTGGATGCTTGAGGGGGCATGAAGAGATGCTGGGAGTCGAGAGGGAGGTGAGTGGGACGGCCATCTAGGGAGGAGATGCGGTCGACGATGACGAGCTGGTCGTCGTGATTTGAGACTGCGGGGGGCAGTGGATGGCGGGAGACGAGGGAGGAGTTATGGAGGAGTTTGTTATCGAAGGTTGGGCCGACAGGATAGCCGAGCCCGCCCATGTCGCTGTACTCGTCCCACTCCGCCTCCGTCAGACAGATCCAGATGTACACCAACAATCCCAGCGAGACTAGCTCCAGTAGACTGCCCATGAAGCTCCCATCCACCGTGGCGTTCGACGAATGGCAGATCGGCTGTGTCAGAATCCACCGGAATATTGTCCCCATCGCGATCGTCATCATGCTGAATAGTAGAACCACCACCGGCTTCAGCTCCCCTAATATCTTCACCGATACCAGTATCGTCAGGCCTGCGTATATCGTTAGCGCTATGAATGGCCATAAAATCACCATGCTTCTCTTTCATTATGTTAGCGTCATATTTCCTTGAATTACAACCCGTAAGATAGAGCTCACGAGAATGTCCATGGACTATATAGATGACTAGCGGGTTGACTGGAGAAGTAATGAGTGACGCCGAACCCGGTATCCAAGAACTAATCAAGAAGCATGGTTTCCTTTCAGAGAGCGATGACCGGTGGGAGGAAAAAGAGGGAAAGTACTGACGATGTAGATGGAGCCAATAAACAAGAAAGTCATACAAGATAGGAGAGGGATGAGGGAGATTTTGGTTCCATCTTCGATGAGCTGGAGGCCGAGGAAGCCGAGCCAGATGAGACAGAAGTAAAACAAGACTGTGAGCGAATGGTGGATCGAGGTGAGCCAGACGATGGATTGGCTGCCTTGTTCCAGGAACGATCCCGTGTCGAAGATCTCGAAGAACTTGATCAGCCCATAAAGTCCTAACAGAACTGTCAAAAGAAAGGTTTCAGTTATTGGACTACTCTTCAAGACACCCCTCCAAAAAAATAATAATACGAAACTCATCATCTCCACACGTGCCACCGCTGCCTTCCTCCGAAACGCCTTGAAGATGATGCCGATGACGACGAAGATGCTAAAGCAACACAGGACGATATCAGCTGTTTAAAAGAGAAACAAAAGAAAAACGTCAGAAAGAGAGAGAGAGTGTGTGTGTATGATTAATGTTGAAGAGAGACAGAGACGGACCGACATTGCCGAGCGAGTTGAGTTGACCGCCTGTACTTTCCATACGAGGGATGCTACAGGAAGAGCGGATGCCGAGGCCGAGTTCGCTAAGAAGCGACTGACGCGCGCTGTTTTTTGTTTTAATAGTCAGTTTCTTTACACGAGGACTTGTCTGAGAGGAGAGAGAAGCTTACGAGGGGTCGTCTGACGGGAGACCGAGGTATGAGTCCGGGGCCGCTTGGACACCATGATCGGGATGCACGAGTAGCTGTCGGAAGAACAAGTTGCCTGTTGTTCGTGTGAGTGTGTTTGGGTCGAGGGTGGTTTGTCTTTTGAAGAAAAAAAGCTTACAGATGGGTTGGGGAGACACACGACAGATGTAGTCCCATTCGCCGTACTTGAATGCGACCATCGTAGTGAGTTGGGTTTTCTTTTTTCTTTTTTTTTTTGAACGAATGAAAGAAGGATGTACACTTTTTAAATGGGGTGGATATATTTTAGTTTTGGTTGTATTTATGAGATAACTTTGTTTTCGGGAGAGAGAGTTGGATGTACACTGCCTTGTTCTTGGTTGGCAGGGAGACTCAATGATTGGCTTGTTGGGTCATCGGACAGTCAGTGTACCCGTTGGATGTTCTTCTACCAGTGCTACTTCCGAAACAAGCAGCACTACTACAACAATGACCAAGATAAATTACATTTTCTTTCTTATTTTTTTTCGTACAACAACAAAATCTAAAGATCTAAACAAAGAATCAAGTTCAAGAGGAACAGGGCGCATCGTCCTTGGCTCGTCGGGCCTCCTCCAGCTGCTCGAGCCGCGCGAGCAGCTTCGGGATCTCCAACAACTTTTGCTCCAAAGCCTGTTCTCACCCAAAACCACACAAAAAAACATCAACATCACATAACACCAAAAAAAGTCTTCAACGAAAACAGACCTGTTTTTCTTCCTGCAATGCCAGCCGTTTCTCCGCATCCAACTCCGTGAAACAATACCCGCCCTCCCCGTCGTATTGCAAAATATACCTAATCACCATACAAAAATATCTCCCAACAGTCAACAGAGAAAAAAAAAAAAAAATTGGGAGAAAGGGAGAGAGAAAGCCCACTTGTGGTATTTCCATAACGAAGGCCGATGAGATACCGTCAATAATGTGATGCCAAGTGAGGTGGCATGTTCATACATCACTTTCTCGATATCAAGGGTCACTGCGGAGGTGCATTCATCCAAGATAGCATACTAATAACAGGAACCGGAAAAAGGTGAGGCATAGTATCTGGTGGATTGAGAGGAAAGGAGGGTGAAAACGTACCTTAGGACAATGGTAGTAGAGACGACAGATAGCGAGACGCTGTTTATCACCACCACTAAGCGCGTCCCTCCACTCACGCACCACGTCCCAGCCACCTTCACGCTCCACGATCGAGTCCATATCCACGATAGAGAGGATTCGCAAGAGATCCTGATCCGTCACCCCACGCTTCGCCATCTCCACCTTGGAGTCTGGGTAGATCAGCTGATCGCGCAAGGTGCCCAAAGAGAGATAGGGCCGTTGTGGGATGTAAGTGAACTCCGTCGCTGCTGGTTTCGTCACGCGCCCGCCATACACCGGCCATAATCCCCCCAAGATTCGGAATAATGACGACTTGCCACACCCATTCGGTCCCACTATCAATAAATGTTGCTATATAAAATCTTTTCAGCTTCACCCCAATCTCTCGTCCACCATATGAAAGACAGAGAGAGATGATGTCTTACACCTGGCTTGACATGGAAACTCAAGCTGCGCACCAGCACGTCCCCATTGGGCGAGATAATAGGCACTTGATCGAAGATGATTTCATCCTGAGATTCCACCACCTCACCACGATTTTGGAGTACTGTTTCAAAAAAAAATAGCAACCAGTTCATTGAGTTCCAGAATGCATATGTCAATCAGAAAAAAAAAAAGAACAGACATTTTTGCGTGTCATCCTTATTGGCAGAGCCTACTTTACGCTTCTCGTATTGCCCTTGTTTAATGCTTTCCATCGTGTCTAACAGCTCAGACACTCTGGCAGTGTACCCGGCCAGTTCACTGACGTCTTTGTAGGAGTACATTACCCTACCGAACGCATCTGATGCAGACAACAACAGCCGTCGCTAAACAAACAAACAAAAAAAAAAAATCAGTTAATTTAACTGATTTGTTGGCTGGGAGGAAGAATAGGGAGACATACATTGGTGACAAAGCCTTGGGTTCGGCCTCCCATGTCACTATCAGGTAGGGACTTTTTAATGGCCTCACCGACGGCGGCGGGAGCGGGGTTGATATTGAAGAATACGGGGATACTACAGATCATGAGGCCTAGGGAGCCCCAGACCCACTTGATGATGCCGTCCTCGATCATGCCATGCCACAGTCTGACCTTGTAGACCCAGTTGATGTGCTTGATCAGACTGAAGTAGGACCGTTCAATGATGTTCTTCTCGATCTCGTACGACCGATGCGAGCTGTAAAACGACACCTCCTCCGAGTTCTCAATTAACCGCGAATGCGTAAACCGGAACTCTCCCTCTAACTTTTGCTCCTCCGAGGCATATCTTCCAAAGGATGGTGTCACGGCTCGCACTATTTGAACGAGGTCAAGAGGGTAGGTATAGTTAGAAAGCAAAAAAGAAAAAGGGATCGGGATACAGAGACATACGTAGTGCGGCGGAAGCCTGGACGACGATAGTGAGACCGATGAGGCCTTCGAGGCCGACGTTTTTACTCAACTGCCAATTATAGAGGACGACGTCCAAGAGGGGTTTGGCGAGATTACCGTAGATCTCGGCGAGCGAGTCACTGAACTTGGCCACATCCACCGTGATCAGCTGGTCCACATTGGCCATCCGATCATCCAAGTTATTGATCCCATAAAACGTCGTGTCCGAGAGATACATGTCGTGGATTCGGTTCGTCAGACGGCTCCGATACGCTATCGAGAGCTTGCATTGCAGGTACGATAGCATCGAGTTCGTGTATGTCGCCGGAATTGAGATCGACATCCATAATGCCAACTATTTGCATCTTGTCAGATTTCCGTCTATATTCATTCGTTTCGGGTGGCAAGACTAAGACTCACTCTAGATAAAAATTGCATGCCTTCTCCACGAACCAAGGCCGAGACGATCTGGCCATCCAAGCTAGCCACATACTATCCAATAATACCCCCGCAAAGAAAAATGAGTAGTTAAAATCACTTAGAGGGAAAGTAATAAGCTTACCAGGGATAGGACGGTTCTGAAGATGAGAAAAGCGGAATGGATGACGAGGAGTGAGGCGGTTTTGGATTTCCAACTGGGGATGACGATGGCCAAGAGCCTGTTCAGTCTGGCGAAGAATTTAGCATCGACCTCGACCCGATGAGCAGCGCGTTTCCTATTGCTACTTCTAGAGCCCACAGTGGCAGTGCCGAGGGTAGTGGAGGTACTGTTGGGGATGGTGCCCTTTTCGTCGGCCTGTTGCTTGTCGGAAGAGGGGAGTAGTTTCTGCTGGCGTTTCTTGGGCCTCAGGCCGGAGGTCGTCGCCAGCACTATGTACACCACAAAGGAACTCATGAAGAGCTTCTGGAAGAACGGCCGTTGTCGCATGTAGCCCGCCAGCACTCTCGTCCCCATCGTCGCTTGTGTTTGCCGCGGATTCGCCATCGCTTCCTTCGTGTGATGTGATGTGGTTCTTGTTTCCTTCTGCTGAGTTTTCACACACAAAAATTTAAGATTTCATCTGCAAACAATCTCAAGCATACAAAACAAAACCATCTACTCCATTCAAGCTCTCCAAAGGTCTTAAGCAATCACCACTCCAAGCTTGCCAAAAAATATGGTTCTTGCCTAAATGGCAAAGAAACCGTCAACCAACCCTGCATAGAATTCCTTGACCTTTGGGTAAAAAAAAAGCTTTTGGACATGAGTGATTGCAGGAAGCTTGCCCCCATCAAAACTGTCTTCTTGTCGTGGGTATAAAATGAATGGATCTGTAAACTTCAGTATCCTAGAATTTGAGTGTCTCATGAACCATCTCCCCCCCGCCCCCAAAAAAAGAGCATCAAGTGGTTGAGAAATATTTGCAGATTTTGCACATACAGTTGTGGTACTAACCCACAGGCAAAGGTTTCTCCTCAGGTATTGGGCTAATTTGAGATTTTAATTTGGGGCAGAAACCCAAGAAAACCATATAGGTTCCAAACCTATCTTGGCTTCAAAACATTTTCAGCCGAAAAAAAAGTTACTTTTATTTTTTGGTCAGCACCATTGGGACCTGTGCAGTAGTAGCTCACAACTATTGTATTACTGAGTGGTTTATCCATTGCATATCATGTCTGCATCATTTTTTTTGGAGGGGTTACTAGCATTCTATTCATGTATTTATTGATATTTTCAAGCAAGAAGAGGAAGTATTCAGTTGCATCAGACCAAATGATGATGTATGTGGATGACTCAAAATGAAAAAAAAAAAAAAATTGTTCAATGGATTCAAGTGCAGAGAATATGAGAAAACAATTGAGAAAAGCAACATTGAGACCAGGAGGACATGAATTGATTGAAAATGTGAGTGACCACATGCCTGTTATAGACATTGAGCCTATATCTGGGATGAGCTGGGGTCCAAGGTTGATTGGGAAATAGTGGCTGTGTTTGTTTCAGATTTATTTCCCTTATTCTTGAAAGAAATTGTTGTGTTTGGTGATTCATGTTCAGAATCAGAGGGAAATTTCTTTTGCTTTTGGGTTGGATTATCGGAGACGAGATTGATTGGCTGGCTTATATAAAATCCCGCATCATTTGAAGGCTGATTCATACTAGGTCTCTTCACTGGTGTTGTAATTCTATACTTTCCTCAGTTTTGTGTTGAAATATTGTAATCCACAGTTTCTTAACAAGTATATTGGCCTGTGTGAATATTCATTCTTTGTGATCATGAATCCCAAAGATATCAAGCCAGACTCCTAAAAATCAACACATCATGCACCAAATTGGTAGCCTATTTGTTCAAGCCAGAAATTCTGGTGTATTTTCTTAGCCTCCAGGTAAGGTTGCTGGTTCAAATCCTGCCCAAGTTAGTCTTTTTTTGTTAAATTTCTGAAAAATGCCTTGTTAATCTCAGAATTTTCCCCCTCAAACACATTCCTAATGTATCCAGCTTGATTGAATTAGGTATATTGGTTAGATTGAGTGGGAATGTTGAGTATTAGAGTATAGAGATGGAGTATTTGATGATTTTTAATAACTTGAAAGGTAGAGACAATATTTATTTAGCATTGCAAAGCTTAGTAGGAATTGAACTACATTTGTGTCTTCCTATAATACCTTTAGGGGGCTTTGGAATGACCAGAATTAACAATCAACCCTAATTAACAATCAACCCTATTTGAAAACCCTTTTTCATATATTTCAGCATTACTGTTGTTTCCGCCTTCACTATATTTGGGGGGGGGGGGGGGGTTTAAGGGCTGGTATTGACCATCAAAACCATTTGAAACCCCTTGTTCGCATAGGTTACATGTCAGCCAGTAATTTTTTCTTTTTTTTTCTTTTTTCTTTCTTGGGAGCTGATAAAAGCAGAAATCACTCTCTGCTACCTTGTTTCTTACTACACAAGTCAAACTCTTGTCACCCTATGGCCCTATTACAGATGGATTAAGGCAGTAAATACCTCTTTAGGATCAACTTACTTGTTATAATAGCAAAGAAGACAGAGATGAAAGCTGGGCAAGAGCTGTGCTTACAAAAAGGTAGCAACAATAATTACCAGGAGCAGTTGGCAAGCACATGAAATGATTGGCTACTGGTTAGAGGTGATAGTCTTGCAGAAACTAATTTTAAGGAACTAGAGAAATCTTTTGAATGGGACCTTCAATAAGACTGAACAAATTTTCAGTGGTAAAACACTTTGTGATGGGGATATGGAACACAACTCTAAATGTAGGAGGAGGGAATTCACTTTATGTATTATTTTATGCTGGGGTGAATCACTGAGGATCCATATCAAGGCCAGAAAAGGCTCCCTTCCATATTCTAGAGGTCTCCCAGGATGCTACATGGGGCCCTTTGGTGTATTTCATCATTCTTAAATAAAATGATGCTATTGTTGTGAGTCTGTTTGAGTACTTCAACTCATTCTCTGCCCACATTAAATCATGTTGCATTGTTATACCCAATCACATCATGTGTCAACTGTTTAATAGAATCAAATGGAATAGGTTCTCACAGACTGTACATGTGGAACTTTCTCATGTTTCTCTTAAATCAATCATACTAATATTTAAATTTTACTCAAATATAATTGTATAAAATTGGGATTTTACTGTAAATAAAATCCAGCAGAAATCTTCTCTCTCAATGTATAGATAAGATTTGAACTATATTCTATTCATATTTATCTACATATTCCACTATGGTATGTAAATATATTATGTACCTAGTTGATGTAAATATTTGCTGTACAGTCCACAGAAATAATTATTTTAATAATTCTTATGGTACTTTCAGCTTTGACAAATTACCTGAAGAAGCAGGAATTTTGAAAGAAGGGTTTGTATTTTTAAGGGCACTGTATAAAATAATGAGATGATGCCTGAAGGTAGACACAGATAAGAGTCCGAATGCTTAGGAGAGTGGGAAGAGAAGTAGTGGTATAAGACAACAGGAAGAAAGAGTTGTTGGTAGCAAGGATGGATGAAAAACAAGGTACAAGAAATGGAAATATTTCAAGAAGTAAAAAGAAAGAAAAGGTTCAAGGGTCAATGACTTGAGAGCGCCGTGTACCATATTTTGTGGACAGATGAGGTTTCATGATTCAGAAATTCTCTACGCTTTGGTTGGGCATATTTATAGTGAGTGCTGGATGTGGTAAGACTCACTTTTGCTAGCCAAAGCTCTTGACTAGCATGCCTAGGGTGTCTCTTGGTTGTGGTGGCTGAAGGTGGTTGTTTCACTGCCCCAAAAGGGGAGGCAATGTATGTTGCCTTGATAGAAACATTTCTCTTACCTAGGAATTTCACATCATTAACTCCCTTCTTACAATAGTGTAACTCAGTTATAAACCTATTNTGATTCTGGGGTCCTTTGAGTAGTTTTCTGAGTCCTTGAGGATTTTCTGCTATGTTGTGGATGAAAAACAGGATTACCACACCGGTCGTATATTGATTGAAGTCTTCTTCAGCCCTTTTCTAGAACTCTTCTCTTTTCTGGCAATCGGATTGGATGATGTCTTCTCAAATCTTGAACCAGCTTTTTGCAAGCTGTTTGTCTTCTTGTGGGAGCCAGTTGCCCCCTTGTTTGGGAGGCATTGGATGATGGAGGATGGCGTAGTCAAGTGGAGTGTGTATTCAGCTATTTTGTATAAACGTTGAACCTCATACTTTTTGAGTTGTTCAGGATTCCAAACAAAACCAGTAGAATCACAGACGGGCTCTCTGAATAACACCTATTGCGTAGTATGATGCTTTGAATTGAAAACAGATATTTATTGAGCAGGCAAGTCAGAAGCAGAATAAAGATAGGAGAAATATTTAAGAATGAAGAAATAGAAGGAGACAAAAGAGAATGAGGAAAAGGGCAGAAGTGATGGACATAGAAAAATTGGCATTGGTAGTGGATAGAGAGGAAGGTTTCAACAGAGTAGAAGGTAAGGCCCCGAGGGTCTTCAAAATGCAAGGAGAAATGAAAGGGAGTTTTTCACCACCCCAAAAGGGGAGGCAATGATTTTATTTTGCCTTGATAGAAACATTTCTCTTACCTAGGAATTACACATCATTAACTCCCTTCTTACAATAGTGTAACTCAGTTATAAACCTATTGTTACATCCATAAAAATACAAGCAATAGCCTTTTTTCATGGGGCTTCAGAGGCAGAGGCTACAAATGTGTATATCCCATGTTTGAGGGTGGTTTCTTGGGTGTAGAAGTGGAGTTATTGTTGTGTTATACACTGGTTACAGCATGGCAATCTGAACAAATTTCCACCCTTTCTGGGGTGGTGTTTGGACCATTCTAGGCTGTTTCAGCTGCATACTCATCTCATCACCTACAAGGGTGAATCAATTGGCTAGACTGGTAAAATACACAGTCCATAACTCAGAATGTTTTGTGGCTTATGGAGGCTTTTCATGAGAACATCAGCAGTAAGTATGTTCTCAAGGGTCTTGTTCTGACAAATTTGAGGATAGGCCCAGTGAGTAAACCTAAGTAAAATCACATGAGAAATTGATTTCTGAAATAAAATTAAGGTTTTTATAAATATTAAATTAGATAAAATATTATAACTACATATATGAGAGCTTTTGGATACTCTGGAGTATCTCTAAGGCTGACGCAGTGGACCTGCTACAATCAAAAATAATATTAAACCCCTTAGCTTTCTCAATTAAAACCTTTATTACAGCTTCAATAAAACCATACATGAAGCAGCTCATTTCAATTCCAAATTTTCTGATTTACCACCTCCCATTTTCACTTGCCTTGGTTTTTGCTTATCTTCAAATAATGACTCAGTTATTTAGATAGGTTCTTAGCTTTGGAAGGAGGACAAAATTATTAAAAAATGAACACAAGATGCATGATCAAATTTTTAAAATAAATAAGCTATTGGATGCATTGAAAGGAAAATATTTGTTTTACCTTTGTTGTTTTTGGATAGTCTCCCTGATACAGTGTCCTCCCTTCTCTGGGGAATCATGATATAATCAGGTATCTGGATTTTCTCCTTCAAATTATTCTAAAAGCATAGATTTGTTTTCTGGGATTAAACATAAATTTATCAATTTTTGAAGAATACTCTTTCCACTGCCAGTAAGCTTCTGTTGTTCTCCAACCTTTCTCCAAGAGTGATTCAGTCAAGATTTGATGCACAGTTACTGTGTATACTGCACAGTGACATATGAAAACAGGTGGAGTTTGGATGACAGCTTGGCTGGAGCATGCTGCATGTCAACTGCTGGCAGTTGAGCATGTTTTTCTTGCAGTGTTGCCTCCTGGGAATCACACTGACCCCGAATTGAGTGAGAGAGAATGATAAATGGCTGATTTAACATATTCATTCTCTCCAGGGCACCTAACTGACCCCTGTTTGAGTTTGATGACCAGAAAGACATAGGAAAAATTTTTTTGGAGTTGGGAAGTAGGCTTTTCTAATGGAGCCAGAGAAAGAAGACACATGAAAAGAGTTTTTCTACTCCAGGAGAGGAAAGAGTGTATCATCTGAAGAAGGGGAAACAAATAAATTCTTCTGATTCAACTGAAATACTGATACAAACAACAAGATCAAACAGGAGAGCTAACTGTTTGCTTCCGCCCATTTTTAATCTAATACAAAAAATACTATTAAACAGGAGAGGAATTCCTCTTCCGTTGGATAAGTCCCCGCCAGAGGAAGCAAGTAACTTCCTTTCCTCCTGGAGCTGAAGCAGTGTATCATCTCAAGCAGAGGAATCACATTGGTTATTCTACTTCAGAAGACAGAAACATCTAAAGCAACATGAAATTTGTTTCCTGGCCTAGTGGATTTGGCAAATCAACACATCCTAAACAGGATAGGAAGTAAATTTCTTCCTCTTCCATTGGAGGTATGCCAAGAGTCTCCAGGCAGATAAATCCAGTGCCTTCCCTTCCTCCTGGTGCCAGTGGGGTGTATCAGCTCATCCAGAGAAACAAAAATGCTTCTTCTGCTTAATATTATTCATCAAAGCATCTCAAAAAGGAGAGCTAACTATTCCACTCCTCCTCTGTTTGGAGCTGATCCATCAAATCATATCAAACAGGAAAGGAAGCACTTCACTTATTGAAGGTGTCATAAGACTTCAGGCCAGAGAAAGCAAATAAATTCCTCTCCTGCTCTAGAAGATTTTGTAATCTATCCTCACCATTGTTGAAGGAAGGTGAAGAAAATTTTGAGAAGTGCTTCATTGAAGAAAAAGGAGAACATAACATACACAAGTCTGTGCAAACAGCCAGATGATAATGAGAGCAAGCACAAGATAAGATATAGTGTGAGAGGGATCATTTTGTGGATCTTCCAGCCAGGCAGCTTCATAACAGTTGATAGAAGTGTGCAAAAAAGAAAGGCACTGATCCAGACATTTTGAACCTTGACCTGCAGACATTGGATATTGAGTCCTGAATTGAGATCTTCTATAATGTCACTCAACCATTTGGGAGAAGTTCTGTTGCTAGCTTGTGTAGCACACCATGGCAAAGCTACTGTTGAGCTACACTACTCTGGCTGTTAGCTGAGAAAAAGTTACACTACTCAATCTTCAAAATTCTGTTTGCCAAAGAAAAGCTACCCTAATTGCTAGTGTAGCAGAAAAAGTGTTCAACTAATGCAACAAAAAAAATCAAGGAAAATTATCCACTACACTAACTGTTGGTTTAGCTGAATACAATTATAACTGACACTACACAAAGTGGGAAGAAAAACAAAGTGCTACATTAACAGTTAGTGACCCAACTTTGTTAGAAGGAATGGGAAGGGTGGTTATGGGCACATGAGAGAGCAACGTGGGTGATCAACATTTGGGACAAGAGCTAGTGATGGAAGCCCAAGACCTGATGATAAAGATTGCGTTGAGAGTCGGAGAGTTTATCGACGTCGACCCTGGCCCACTGTTGGAGGAAGGTGCCGAAGCCATTCTGATGGATAGGCGTCGAGGGGGGGTGGTACAAGCGCTCGATTTGCGGGTCTGGCCCACTCCAGAACTGGGCTCTCCGACGGGCCTCTTCCTTCGCTTCTGTTG
>LAVV01002777.1:1819-19071 GCA_001263375.1 Puccinia sorghi
TCAGTGAAAATCAGGTTCCCACCACCAAATAAGATTTAGGTTTTAGGTTTAGAAATGCTAAATCTAGGAATCAGTGGCAACGGGAAAACCTCCTCTTATGAATGGTTTAGGATTTTCTGGTTTTGATTGAAAAATTAGGAGATAGAGAACTGAAGGGGTTTGAAACAAACAGAGTGCAAGTATTGACAGTGAACAAGGCCCTACATTATGTAGATGGATAAAAATCGAATCTATGAACAGGGAGGAAGGTCAATCTGTACAGATTACCGGCAGCTTATTTTTCTTTTTCTTTTCTTTTACAAACAATGGATTATTGTATAACATAAATTACCCGCGAGTATTTCAGTCAAAAAAAATCTTACAAGGACTAAAGGATTTTGATGGAGATAGTGGAGGGCCTGAAAGCGGTAACCAAGATCTCCCAAGGAGACAAGTGGGGCATGGATGGGGCTGGCCATTGGCTCAAGCCAGCGCCACCATGACCATACACGGCGAGATCAGGAGAATGATCAAGCAAACAAAGGCCGAGCAGGCTTCAAGAAGACGAAGGGAGGGAGCGCCAGAGTCCAGCACAAATACAACGCTGTTTATACTCTCTGATAGAGAGGTCGAACTGACCCAGTCGACTGAGGTAGACTTGAAATTTCTGATGGCGCTCCAGCAGCTGGGCATCCGAAGAGGCGATAGTGGAGGAGGAGGAGGAAGAAGTGGCGGAGAGGAGGTCGTTGGACGTCCAAGGCTGGACCAAGGTTCTTGCCCGACACGTGACGCATTCCTTGACAAGTCCATCTAACCCATCAACATCCTGCTTGGCGCGGGACCGTTGGGCGCTCGCGAGGGTTTCGGTGATCTTGACGCCGGTGAGGACGTCGTAAGTGGCATAGTACTCGTCTGTCTTGACGGCGCGATTGATGCGCTTCAACGTCGCGGCTATCTTGCTATTCCCGGATCCTTGTCCGCCCTCGTTCGTCGCCCTTCCTGTCGCTATTGACGGCGCCGAGGGGGGTGTAGCCATGTGAGTTGGACTCGGGCCCGTCGAGGGCGCCGCCGGCGGGGTGGTCGGGTCCAGCACTGAAGACGGTTGGCCACTACTCGCCGTCGATGTTGCTTTGATAACCGTCGGATGACGGTGGATG
Organism: Puccinia sorghi; assembly: GCA_001263375.1. Taxonomy (NCBI): domain Eukaryota; kingdom Fungi; phylum Basidiomycota; class Pucciniomycetes; order Pucciniales; family Pucciniaceae; genus Puccinia; species Puccinia sorghi. The sequence continues at coordinate 2,956 of LAVV01002777.1, forward strand.
TACTCTCCCAATTCCCGTACCGATTCTGCCACTTGCGTGGGATCGGTTGCGGCCAATGGGAGCATGAATACGTGGACCTGACGCGACGGGTAAGCTAAATATTAAACCCAAACATGATTCATATTTGGTTAACAAGATGTGTAGGTATGCGTCTGATGAAAATGGATCGAACAAGTGAGAGAAAGTTGGATGAGCACTAACTAGAGAAATCCATACATCGTTTAGGATACATCAATTTGCCGAGCTCTTGGAGCATCCTGCCCCAGCTCTCCATGTGGATCAAGTTCTGATGTTCCCAAATCTCCGCAAAGACCACCCGAGCGATTTCGACTTGCGGGTCTGACACAGGGAGAATACCACTAGCATGGGCGTAGAAATAGTTATCAGGGAGTGAGTTCGAGGAAGGATGGACCGGTTGACTTGGGCGTCGTTGGTGCCCGGTCGTGGTGGAACATGCCGCCTTGAGCGAATTGCTAAAAGGAGTAACAAACATAGCAATCTTGTATAATAGATAGAAAGAACAGCTCCTCGTCACTAATAAACACAGGTGAGGTGTTTCCGATTCTGTGAACAAATATCAATGTAAGATTGCTATTCGGGATTTCTCTTGAATGAACTATCTCATTCATTCCTCTTACCTGGATCAATCGAGCCCACAATCTTCTGACACAGCCTGGAATACCACCGCGAAAGCCCGATCATGTGCCACACCGATCCTAAACGAGACAGAAGCCCCACAATATCATTGCCAACGTCTTTGCCGTCAAACCGATCCACAAAAAGAGGGCATACGAGTATAGTTCTCAGCCTTGGCCATGGTTACGACCCCGAGAGCGGCGAACAATTGACGGCAGATCAGGGCCAGATCAGCGGCATTTTGATATCCCGAAATAGTGCTGATCAGTGGATGCATGAAGAAGAACATTAGAAACTCGTCAAGTCAATATACCCTAAAAAGCAAAGCAAGATCAACAAACCTCCAAAGATTGTACCCAACGCTCCATGAAGCAGGAAGGCAAGGATCGAAATCAAAGTTCCAGGAGGCCGTGGAAAGCGGGCCGATCACGGAGCTGACTTGATGAAAAATCATCTGACAATCGAATCCCGCTCCATCGCCCCCATTCTGCAGCCCGTCAGTGTTCAATGATAGTGTAGTGTTAGGGGTGAAAGTGGTGCCCAACAATCTTGAGATATCGTCCACCGGTTCCCGGTTGTGGATCGCACTGACAATTAAGCCGACGACGGTGGGTGATTGATCGGATGAGACTAAGCCAAGAAAGAAACAACATGGGCTCAATGGCGCATCTCATAACGTATGTAAAAAAACACGGCCTACTAAGTGGCGACGCCCTCACTTCTCCTCGAGCATCGAGTGAACAGCACAAGACTCCATGGTAGGAAAGACAAGCTTGCTGGGCTTCTTTCGCGCTCATCTTAGGGAAGGGCTTCACGGCAATCGTGGACAAATCGTGTCTGTTTCCAGAAAGGTTTGTTCACCCTCGAAAGAGAAAGGGGAAGATTGTAACGAGGATCCACTCACGCGTCTAACACCCAACATTCAATCGTTGGCCTTTCGTGATTCTCTTCGACGGTGATCGCCCCCGGGTGATTGTCAGCCTCCAGGATGCCGACCGAAGCTGTTTCTTCTTTCTCAACAAATAGGAGGAAGCAGCCCGTTCGGGCTTTCCAGTCGGGGAAGATATTACAGACCCTGACCATCGATGATGATCGCTGCACGGCCGGTTCAGAAGAAGAAGAATGTTTCTCGGGGACGAGTTTCCGATGGGCAACTCGGTTGAAGACCTGTCAGAAAATCTCGATATAATTTCAGGGCGATGAATGAAGAGAGGAGTCAACAGGAAGAGAACAGTACCCATTCCTCCGGTCCTCGTAATATCTCAGTAGAGGATGGAGCAGCTCCATTTGAGTTCCTTAGATCGTTGAAAGACTCGAGCCCCAGGAACCCGGTTGATAGACTAGAGTGTTCCAAACGCACGTCCCATGACTGGACCTGCTCCACAAATCCCGTTTCTTCTTCTCTTCTGGAAAACGATGCCACTAAGCGCAGTGAGGCCAGGTTTGTACTGGATGGGTCAGGACCATTAATACTGGTGGTAGTGAAGGCCAGATGGCGTAGAATCACTTGCGAGTCGGTCTGATGGTCAAACGGGTCAATGATCGGAAGACTTGGGATGAGCTGAATGGTCACGTCTGAAAATATACGCGTAGGCACGCGAATGTAAAAGGGTTACGCGAGACTTTTAGCATTTTTTTTTGGCAAAGGAAGGGTGAGAGGGGGCGCAACTAGGGATGATCGAGTGATCGAAATCAATCAAAATTTCGACCAAGTCTATAAAACCATACGAAGGCTCGGCAAGGTCATGGGCACCGGTCTTCAGCGAAGAGAGTTGATGGATGGGAGTGATGGGTTCGAAGCGTCGAATGCGATGCTTTCGCTGTTTGCGGAGTTCAATTGATGATTTACGTTGTTTATGTTGGTCGACAGGAATCTTGGTCTCTAGGTCCACCCCACTGCTGGTCAATTTAAGCTTATCATTTTCGTCCGCCTGGAGGATAGGTTGAGTTTGAGCGGATGGGGTGGGAGCGTCAAAGGCGTCATCGAGGTCACCAATACCAGTAATATAATCGCCGAGGTCCTCTTCCCCGATCGAGAGTTGGGAGCCACCAAGAGAGCGGTGTTGGTGGGGCTTGAGGTCATCATTTCCGGTGGTGACTGGGACGATAGTCTGTTTTATGGTGGTAGGTAGGTGCGGCTGGGTGTGACTCTGGTAAGCAATTAATAGATGAGGATAATTGGGCAGATTACTTGAATGTTGTTGTGGTGAGAGTGGTAATCCGATCGCGGCTAAGGTGATTTCTTTCTTTGTTGTTGTTGTTCTGATTGAAGTATGGGGGTTGGATTGGGAGAAGGATGAGGGCAGATTGGGTTGGGATGATCCTGAGTTTTGATGGTCGGTTGTTGGGGGATTATGGTTGTAGGTGGTGGGCTGTAATTTCAATGACTCGACTGAATGGTCTAGGGTGGTGAGTAGGGTATGAGGGGGCAAATCAGAGCCGATGGGTGGGAGATGGATGAAGAATAACTGTTGATAGAATGGGGAGTAGTATCAGTTTCGATAGGATTCATATTGAGGGGATCCATGGACGAAGGGAAAGTTGACCTGGTTGGTGTTGAGTACTAGGATGGCAGTTTGACCTTTTCCACTTGCAAAGCAGTTGATAGCACTGGGTGGTGTCCGTTTGAGATAGTGGTATTTGTGTTCTGTTATTTGAATAGGTTCTACAAAAGACTGTTTAAAAGATTGAGCTGTAACATTTGTCTTTTCTTGTTTGAGAGAGTGAGTGTACATACCCTCCGAGGTTGGTTGAGGAATGTGGCAGCTATGACATTGGTTTGAGTTGGTAGTTTGTCGTATTCCCAAGTCAAGTCCCAGTTGTCAGCGGTTTGAAGTGATTGGGTTAATATTGATATGGTTGAGTTTGAGTTGATGATGATGAGGATGTTGCCATCGGGAGAGAAGTATAACTTGTGGATGTTTCGTAGTTGCTTGAGGTTGATTTTTTTGAGTTCTTTGGTGATGAGACTGAGTTGTATGTTGTTGTTGTTGTTGTTGTTTGTTGCGACAATGTGTTGTGAAGAATAAGCAATTGGCATTTTTGGTATTTTCTTCTTTTTGAAGAAAGTGTGCACTTTGGTCAAGTGAACTGGAGTGCTGTGAGGGGGGTCTGATGACGTAATCTGTGCCCCCTCTCTCCACACCCTGACACAACCCAGCCGCCGTGATTTTTCTTTTTCCGTGACGTCATTCAGCATGCATCCATCATCACAGTCAACTTCAGCCACTGCTGAAGCAGCAACAGCAACATCAACAAAAACAACTTCAAGAATCCGAAATGCATCCAACGCACTCAGAAAACAATCTCCAATCTCATCCTCCTTCCTCCGTCCTCGTCGCTCATCCATCGACGAGGATATCAAACAACGCAGGCTAAGCGGCTGGGCCGTCTTCGGGGCAGTCATGGATCAAGACTCTTTCGATAGAACCATGTCAAACGAACCAAACAACACGCAACGAATATCTTCTCCGACTAGACCCATCTACCAAGAACCTCAACCAATTCTTAACAATAACTCACCTCCCAATAATAACCTTCCCCAGCAACCCCAAACAACCAACTCTCTAATCCACTCCAAACTCACATCTCTGTCCAATTGCGCTCTTCAAGCACTGCCAATATCATTCCGCAATCACTTTCGCGTCATCCTCAAATGCTCCATCGCTTATTTCATCGCCTCCCTATTCTCGTTCTACCAACCTCTCTCAGATCTACTCGTCCTCCCCTTCGGCTTAGAGGGTCCATTATCTGGCGCACATGTCATCGCAACCATCGTCACCTACTATCGTCCCGCCGCAACCGTCGGTGGAATGATCGAGGCTAATCATCACGCCATCTGGGGTCTCTTCTGGCTCGCCGTCATCATCGTTGGCTCCACACTCACATCCGTCTTGATCGAAAACCGTAACATCTCTCATGCAATCGTACTCATCGTCTTTGTCGGCTTTGGTTATGGCTCCATGGCTTGGGTCAAACTCAAATCCCCTGGTATCCAACTAGATAATCCTATTCTTCTCTTGTTCCCCACCACCGCTAAGTTCAATCTAACCACCATTGTTTTTTTTTTTAGGTTTCGCCTCTACCTGCAGTATGATCATCGTCATCTCCTCGGTCATCATCACCAAAGAAGGTTCAATTCATTTCGGATATCTTGACTTCAAGAAGAGTTTGATCTATACCGAGATTATTCTAATCGGCATGTTGATCAGTAATCTCACCTGTCTATGTTTTTGGACCGGCAGTGCCACAGATAATCTACAGAAGGATGTCAATAACACACTCGACTCCTTTGCCACCCTGGTCGGAATGTTAACCAAGACTTTTCTACTCGACGAAACCATTTACACCGATCAGGAACGCTTAAAGCGTGCCATCGATCGACACCATCTCTCCTTCACCTCTCTCAAGGCCTCCCTCGATGCTGCTGTTTACGAGTTTTTTGAGCCTCGCATCCAGCGCTCTCAAGACCATTATCGCGAATTGGTGAGGTCCATGAATCGACTGGCACAGCATTTAACCGGGCTCAGGAGTGGCTGTAGTCTCCAATACGAGATGTTAGGTCCCATCCACGCGAAATCCGATCCTCCTCCGCAGAACTCCAACAGTAGTAATCGTCCCCCCGAGGGTCCTGCGCAAGAACCCATTGACTCTCGCTCAATCGAGCACGTGTTTGTGGGCTTTTGTGACGCGATTGGACCCAGCCTGAAGACTCTGATGGTATGAAGATCCCATCGCTATCATGACATGCCGAAAAAAAGACTCAATGACAACGTTTGTAGGCCACCGGCGCGGCTTGCCTGCATGCGATCAAGACCCCAGTCAATTCGGCCACCCAACATCCTGTTGACCCAGAGCTGGCAGCCGATGGGGTCGACAAAATCGTTCACATGAGAACCCAGCTCGTCCTGGCCATTCAAGTATTTCAGGAGAACCACGCCGTCGCTATGAAGACCCTCTACCATAGCTTCATCTCCACCGCCGAGCCCTCCGTTCGCCTCCCTTCCTCCTCCCTTCCTCCTCCCACTTCATCCACCTCCTTGGGCCGCTCTCAATCTCATCAACTTAACGAAGAAATCTTTGTTATTTGTTTCTTCTTATTTAACATGGTCGGTTTTCTTATCTTCCTCTCAACAATCGGTAAAAAGTCATTCAAATCCTCATTGTGACATATTGCCGTTCAAAAAAATAAAACAAAAAAATCACAAAAAAGGAAGAATTCATGCGAGAACTTTGTCATCTTTTGGATATCTTCGTTGATATTCGGACCGATGAAGAGCTGATCCTGTTTGAGTCTCGATTTCGATGGAGACGCGTGCGGCGACGTCTAGACCCGCGTAATTGGCTCAAGAAAGGAACGTACGAGTACATCGATGCGAGGCGGAAACCACGCATCCGTCGGCAGCGGCCCAAATTGAGTCAGTGATCCACATCTGACCGTTGAAAACCGCCAGAAAGTGGTCTTACTCAGCAGTGTCTCATTGGGTGTGGTAGCCGCCGTTCTCCCGCTCAACCCGAAATCTCAACGGCCGTTTTCCTCCTCGGTCGATCGGAAAAAGCAGGCACCGGAGGGCGAACAAAACTCGTTACTGATTATCACCAGCTTTGACAGGATCAAGCGAGCCATCTACGACCTTTTTCAGAAGCTTAACGACCCCGATACTAAGACTGCTATCAAAATCGGAGCCGGCGCCGCCTTCATGATCTTTCCTGCTTTCTGGGACCTCACTCGGCCTACTTTTCATCGTTATCGCGCCCAGTGGGCTGTTGTCACCGTTCGTCTTCGCCGCATTCTTTTTTCTTTTTTTCTGATGAAATGAATCGATTAACATTTATAATGATCTACTTATTCAGTACATGATTGTGATGGCTTCCACGTTAGGACAGGTATGTATCTTCATAGTGTGTACGGATTAACCTCTCATGACAAGTTTTAACTGCAATGAATAACTGGAACCCAGACAAATTTCCTAGTGATCACCCGGATGGTGGGTACCTTGATCGGTTCGGGGGTGGCAGTCGCGGCCCAATATGCATTTTGGCAAGATCCGGTCGTCCTGCCGCTGATTGGCTTCACCTTCTCGATCCCTTGTTTCTGGCTGATCGTCAGTCAGCCACCTTATGCATCTGTCGGCAGGCTCCTCCTCTTGTCGTACAACTTGGTGTGTCTCTATACTTACAATGTTCGAGATAAAAACATACATATCCTTGATACGGCCTATAATCGGATCGTGGTAAGCTTTTATTCTACGGCGCCGTCTTTTTCTTTCTTTCGGCTCGGCCAGTATTAATTTGTTATTTGGCTGGTGGACTTCTTAGTGCGTCTTTGTCGGCGTTATGTTTGGCTGGGTGATCAACAGCTTTGTGTGGCCTTATAAAGCACGAAGGGAGCTGAGGAAATGCTTATCCGAGTAAGCTGTCTTGATCTTGTAGGAGAGATGGGAAAGAAAGTCACTTATCGACTAAAATATGTACAGGTTTCTCCTTGAATCAGCATTCCTATACTCATTCCTAGTCAAGCATTATTCGAGTAAACCGGCTCGAACCGAGCCAGAAGAATCTGGACGGCAACAACAAGAAGGAGATAACGGGGGGGCAAATTTGGCTCCTGACGCGCATGAAAGTTCTTCGTTATTACTTAGCTGTCAGGCTAAGGCTCAATTCAAGTCGAGGGTTGATGAACTCACAAAAATGGAAATGTTTTTACAAGTCAAGGTATACCGCTAACCTTTGTTTTATTCAAGAAAGGAAAGGAAACGCCAAAATTTGTTTATACTAACACAACATCGGATTGATTGTGATACGTAGTTGATCCGACTGTTTGAACTGTTATCGGCGACTCGACATGAACCACGATTGAAAGGACCATTCCCGAAGGCGAGGTATCAGAAGATGTTACAAGGATGCCAAATGATGCTGGACATGTTACACTCACTGCGGGCGGTGACAGTGCGATGGGAATGGTTCGAGCAGGCGGTCCGAGAAGACTTCTTGCTAGCGGCCCGCGAGGAGCATCGTGAACTAGTTGGGAACCTGATCCTCTTCTTTGGTCTTCTCTCCTCCTCTATTGAACTCAAGGCCCCTCTTCCCCCTTACCTCCCTCCCGCTTCTGAATCGAGGAAACGGCTCTTGTGGAAAATTTATACCACACTTTCTCCTCCGTCTGATCATCGTTCCCCGGCTGATGATCCTCGTCATCAAAACGGCCCCGCAAGTCAAACCCAAAACCATTTCCCCAACGAACACTACAACCCAACCCGAATCGAAACCGATGCAGGGGAGGCGGGGAAAACAAAAATTGCCATGGATGATGGTAGAAATGCTCAGAGCCAGCGCACTGTTCCAGAAAGCGGTAGTAGGAGTACTTCCAACAACAAGAATATCAACTATTCGCTCTTCTTCGCCTTCAATGTGGCCATCAAACACATCCTCATCCAGCTCGAAGTGGTGGGTCTGGAGGCCCAATCCCTCTTCGGGATCATCGGCGGGATCAAAAACCTGTCCGAGTTTGAAGAAATCTTCGCTCCTGTTTAGATCCTCTTCCCTTTTTTTCTCTGCTTTTGGAACTGTTGACTCTCTCCCGGGAAATCATGTCTGCCCGCTTCGATCGAGGGTTTTTTTCGTCTACTTGGAGCCCTGGAACCGCACTCATCCGCACTACTGACTAAATTATGTAATCCTAGAACCTTCCCCCCTCCCAAACAAAAGGATCCCCGGTCGTGGTTTCATGTCAGCACGCTTCTTCTTCACCAGCACCAAATTGTGATGAGACTTTGGTATTTGTATGCCGTTTTTGTTGTTGTAACCTTAGTCGAAGGGAATCGTGTGCGTGTGTCTTTCGAGATCACCAGCGTACAAGGCTGACTTACATGTGTTATATGGGAAGATGGGGGTTGAAAAGGCTATCGTGTGAGCTTATGCTGCCCTGTCTGTCTTTCATTTCATTGGGTTGAGCTATCTCTGGAAGGAAGGGAGACAGTCCAGATCTAAAGGTTATCTGTGACACATCCCTTGCAAGATCACCTCATGGATGGGCGCATCTTCTTATAACAAAAAATATGCCCATGTGAAAATAACAGCCGGCAAGGATCAGGCATGCAACACATGCAGTGTCCTCCCTACCTCCTCTGATATATGAACCCCCGCGCCCAGCCTTGATTTCTAAACACTCCAGTGGTCGCAGCTTGGTTGGACACCTGCGCAGGAGGAAGGCCTTCACAGATATTTAATACCAGCGACATTTGTTGGGCCTCTGTTCCTTGGCTGTTCTTTTGGGCTATCACTTCCTCATGTGTGCAAAATTAATCGTACTTATCATGTGGTGTTAACTTATGTTTAACCATCACTATGTTCTTTTTCTCAAGTTCCTTCAAGGGGTGTAGCTTACAAAACTTGGGGGATGTTCCATATCCAATAGCGGGATTCACTTATGACTAATTTTCCAAAAAGAAAAAGGGAGTTAGTTTTATGATGCATTAGGGAAGTTTATGGGAGGTTTATGTACGGTGCTAGCTCAGCTACCTTGGCCCTCAACACCTGCTGTTTGATGCATGCTGACCACTAAACTCTTGAGCATCAGCAGGAATGCATTTGCAAATCAGCGGAAAGTGCACCCCCCTAATGTGAGTGGACAGATTGGAGTGCTTATCTTCAGACCACTAGCACTACTTGTTGACAAATCCACGGGATAAAAAGTAAAACTCTTGCACATACACACAGCTTTCAATGCTCTTCATTTCCACTTCTAGAGCAGAAATGCCTTCCATGGTTGGGCATCATGATCTGAGTTTGTCCCGGGGCTTATGTCCAACTGATGTGATGGAAATACAGACTGTTTTTATGGACCTGGAAGTTTGTGCCTGGTTTTGTCCCATTTTATTACAATTTTGTTCATTTATCTTATTTCTTTGTTATAATCATTTTATTGTTTCTGAAAGCCTAAAATCAGAATACTTTAACCCATGAAATGTATGCCTGAAGTATGCATTTCATTATTTTAGAAGTTGTTATATAATATAGTAATTAATCTTATAACAACTCCTTCCATTCTTAATGCACACCTGGACTTGGAGTGTCAAAATCAAGTAATGGAGCCTTAACACCAATGTACAATGCTCTTCTGTACAACTGCTACCTGATGAGGCCATGGCACTGAGGAGTGGAAGAGGATCAAATGGATTTCTCTAACTCAATCTTTCTCCTGTGTCACGACACTGGGAGGGAGTATCTGTGCTGTAAGTCTTTTGAGTGTGTAACCCTTTATAGGGCTACAACACTCCCTTGTCAACCAGCCACCCAGCAAAGCCATATGCAGCCCTTAGCTATTGTTGTTACAACTCCACCAGTGGTTTCATCAATGCTCCCCTCAACCTTGTCAAGTGTTCTTTTGTCACTGAACATACCTTTCCATCACCTTGCACAGTGTCAATTGTCTGGCTGAATCTTTTTTGTAGTGTCTTCTACAAGTATTGAACTCTCTTGTAGTGCAGCTCCAGTTGTTATACCCAAATCCTTGTAACTCTAACCTTGCAAGTATACCTACTCACACCCCAAACCATTCCCTGACTACCTCAGCAGGAAGAATCGAAGTGCTTGTACGGGATTTTCCTCCCTGTCATCAGGTTGAGAAGAGTTTTTCATGATTCAAATACTGAAGATATTTCCCTCTACCTCTTACAGTCCCTTACCATCACCTTCCCAAACCCATATTTCATCAACACTCATGGTAGAACTTGGTGCCCTCACAACTATAGATTGGTGGCATAGAAAGTGAGTTTCTCTAGTTTCTGTCAGCTATGGGTATGTCACTTTGACTATTGAAGAGACAGAGGGCAGGTATTGGGGAATAGAGAGAGCAGATTTGCCTGGGCCAAGAGCTCAATCTATGTGTAGTCCTGGTGGCGGACGAGTGTCACCATGTACTGGTTAGGTCTCAACAACTATCATTATGTGGATATTCACCTAGGTACTATCACTCATGTGCTGAAGGATTCTTTCAGGCAGAAATTGCTCTCTTGCCATCCGTAATAGTGGTTGGTTTGATATTTGACACTTATGGACAGCCAGATCAAGTTGTAGAAAGCTCAAAAATCATGAGATGAAAGAGGTAATAAAGAAGTTCCTGCCTTGGAGAAGCTCCTTGAAAAACCACCAGGGGAAAAGCAGCAAGGTCATGTGGGACCTTACGAGTCCCTTTGTAATTTTCACAGCTCACTTTTGACTTGACTACATTGTTTTCCACTGGTAACTAACTACTTGATTGACTGGAATCCCCTCTTAGTATATGTTCAGCTCTTTCCTGACATGTTCTTTCTGCTTTGTCTTGATGAGCTGAAGATGTAGCATTATGGAGATCAGATCAAGTTTATATGAACCCAGAGTTTTTGCTCATGAAAAGGTTGAAGGATGACAACTGTTGCAATTGAATTCAGAAGTGGTTTTGTTTTTGCAGCTCTTGTAGTAAATCCCTTGAGCTGACGAAAGGATGTCTTCTGAGCTTCATGGTTTGTTTTACCTTCTTGTTGATGATCTACCTCTTACTGATCCGAACAACAACAACAACAACAACGACTCATGAACAACAACCACTCAACCGAAGCTAGCAACCATATCGATATCAATATCCATGTCGATGTGGATGTGAATCCCAGGCCGGACGTGGATGTCGATGCCGATGCCGATGCCGAAGGCGAACTGGTGGACTCGGCCGAGGAACAACTGGAGGAAATGATATCATTCAAGAACAACTTGTACTCCTCTTCTTCTCAAGCATCCGAAGCTTCATCATCCTCTCACCAACTCATCGATCAATCAGAAAACAATCCAGACCTACCCCCATCAACCTACGTAAACAACTCACCAAACATGGCAACTGTCAGGCAGCAGCACAAGAAAACACACCCCAATCCCAGCAAAGCTACCCCTAAACGACTCTCAAAACTCAAGCTCATCAAATCTCATCCCTTGTCTAGCAAACAGAAGCGCTGTAATCCAACAATACTGCCTATCGTGTTCGCCGAGCAACAGATGCTAGAAAAACCGCAACAGCAACATCAAATACAAAAGAAACATCAGCAGCAACCTGCCCATCAAACGTATCAAACACAACAACCCATCTCACCAACCACTCGTCCCAAGTTGGGTAGCATAGGCGGTCAACGAGCACCCCGAGAAGGCTGGTGTAGCTTTTGTTCCCGAGAGGGTGGGTTCGATGACCTCAAGGGGAATATCGTCCGCGGCGAAATCTCAATCGCACCCATCATACACTCACTCAATCCATCCAACAATCAACACACCTTCAACTCATCACGCGACTCTTCAGCTGCGCCAGGATCCAACCCTGCTTCTCGTCGGAGAGGAAAAGGCGAAATGGTCAGCTGTTGGGAATGTGGTCAGAGCGGCAAGTCTCTCCACCCACCTCTCTCAACAAACACCATTCACCTACTCATGAAATCCTTCTCATGCGTACAGGTCATTTTAGTTGCATGGAATTGAACAACTTAACCATCAAAAGCCATGTCAAGTCTTACCCTTGGCTTTGCTTAGAATGTAGAAGGTGCTGTGGATGCGATAAAAAAGGCGGGTTTCTCACCCTTTGACCAACAGTTCTCTTTTCTTTACTATCGAACTACTGCTGAACATCACAAGTTGGTTCCTTTTTTTTCTCTTTCAGGTGATAACGACCAGAATATGCTGTTGTGCGCGGTTTGCGATAGGGGCTGGCACGGAGAATGTCTGAATCCACCTCTCAAGACTGTCCCCTCCGGTTCGTTAGTAGAAACCCACCCACCGCAATCTCATACTGACGCCTCACCTCTCCACAGGTGACTTTACCTGCCCTTTTAATCATGAATCGATCAAATGTATACCTCCCCTTCCCGACTCTGTCACACTTCCCCCACTTTCCCCGAGACAACTCACCACCTGCATTCCTATGATTCCCAACCACTCACCTCCAAAAACTAATTCCAACCCCTCGAAACATCCGAACAATCGAATCACCATTAACCGGAAGCGGAAAACGAAAAGCTCAAGAACTGATGAGGAAGATGCCATGATCAGCAGTTGCGATAAAGATGCTAGTGATCCTACGGACACGCGGTCGTCCAAGAAGATTGCTGCTGGGAAGCCCAGGTATAGTCAGCCAATTAAACTGAAGCCATCCGTTCGTATTGTGTATTTACTCAGATTTTTCTTATTTATCAATAGCAATGGGCCTAAGAGTATTCCTGCAGTCAATCGACCTCATACGCTGACATCTACTGCTAGCAAACTCTCCCCGCTGAGGAGGCAAGCCTCGAGTTCCACGCTTCAAGGCAGTATACCGGCCGCTCTCGATCCCGTCTCAACTCCAGCAGAGGGACTACATGATAATCTTCATCTTGACCCCGCAGAAGAAGGGGAACAGGTCTCCAACTGTCTCAACCCACCTCAAGAATCAAATCCATTCGAGGGTGTGCTTACTCATGATGAAGCCGCAATTGGCGATCGGAAGATTACCGAAGAGGACTTGACCAGGTTTAAGCAAAGTTTGGAAAGATTTCAAGTATGTAGATATTTGAATCATCTGTTTTTTTTTTAAAAAAAAACAAAACTAACATATGATCTGCGCAAGAATCGAATGGAATCTCTGGCCACCGAATCCATCGAAAAAATCAAGACTGCTGCTTCCCCCTCTTTGGTAACAGCACCATCCCCTTCGAGCGGTATTTTGGAAGCACCGCGGCTGTCAGCGCTTCGGGAGCTCAGAGGCGGTTTGCCTGGCACAAGTCCATCGGACCCAAAGGGACGATTAGCTCCAACAGCGTTGATCCCGGACATCGAGGTGGATGATGTATCCTCCAACTCATCCACCCATGAAGGGCTTTCAAAGAAAAAGGAAGCTGCGACCAGTTCGTGCAGGAGGACCAAGAAGGATGCAGCCCATCAGACGAGTATGATCAAATCGATCAGATTTGCAGAGTACGAGATTGACGTTTGGTATCAGGCACCTTATCCAGAAGAATACTCAAAACTTCCCGATGGCAAACTATGGATCTGTGAACAATGCTTGAAGTATTTCAAAACCGAATTCGAGATCACTCGTCATCGGATGAAGTGCAAACACTTTTATCCTCCGGGTGATGAGATCTACCGAGATAGCGATCACAACCATGGAGTCAGGATCCAGATCTTTGAGGTCGATGGACGAAAGAATAAGATGTATTGTCAGAACCTCTGTCTCTTGTCGAAGATGTTCTTGGATCACAAGACACTTTACTACGACGTCGACCCTTTCCTCTTCTACGTCATCGCCCAAACTAATCTTAACCACAACCAGTCTTCACCCGACACTCTTCCTACCAATGGTGCTTGTCGTTTTGTCGGTTATTTCTCAAAGGAAAAGAGAAGCCCTACAAATAACGTCAGTTGTATCATGACTCTGCCCGTTCTGCAAAGGAAGGGATGGGGCAACTTGCTGATCGATTTTAGTAAGTTTACGTCATTTGGTTCTGGCTCTATTTTGATATTCTTACATATCGTATCTTTTTTATTTTTTGGTAGGTTACCTATTATCAAAAAGAGAGAAGAGGGTTGGGACACCGGAGAAGCCATTGTCGGATCTAGGATTATTAAGTTATAGGAATTATTGGACTTTATCAATTGCTAAATATTTAATGAACTGCGATCCGTCGAACAAGGAAGAACAGATCACATTAGAAGACATTGCCAACCATACCTCGATCTCATTAGTGGATGTTTACTACACCTGTCGCCACAAGAACTGGATCCAAGAAGTGAAACAAGCCACACTACTTCGCTCCTCATCTTCTTCCAGTGCGCCCAGGGGGCAGCCCCATGCAGCTCCGCCGAAGCGGAAATCGCACCACTGGCACAACCGACGCAAGACAACGAGTGCGTACCCACCGGTGGCCGTGAACGACATGCATCCATTATCGCAACCGAGCAGCCAGACATGCACGCAGGCGGGCGCATCCTCGTCAACAAGGGGTACGCTTGTGAGCGAGAAGGAGCTCCCCAAGTACTATGCGATTATCTGGGAGCCCCAGGAGGTGCGAGCCATTGTGGAAAAATGGGCCGCCAAGAACCTGCTCTCTCTCAAGCCTGAGAAGCTCGTCTGGTCTCCCTTCATCACCACCCGCGCTCAGGGCCTCTCCATCGACATCAGTCCTATCGCTATCCCCCTCATCCCTAATACTGACCCCTACCAGTTCTCCCATCTTCTTCCTCCACACCCCCATCTCCCCGTCTCTTCTTCCCCTCGTAATTCCCAACCTCGCCTCGATTTGTCGCGTCTGAAAATCGCCCCTGTCGTCCCCCCCACTACGTAGCTGCTACTAATTTAATTCTCTTCATATCCTCCCCACACACGAACCCTTTTTTTCTTACTCTCGTTGGGTTTTTTTTATTCAGGTTTTTGTTTTCACTGTGCTTGAAAGGGGAGTTTTCTTTTTTTTTTTTGGTTCTGGGGGTACCATGTCAGGATGCAGTCTACCAGCTTTGATACTTCTTCCTTGTCTCTTTCTCTACCTTGGTTTTGTATGTGTACACAAGACAGGTTTTTTTTTTTTTTTTTTTTGAAAGGGTACTTAAATATGGCTTACAAAAACTTTTTCTTTCTTTCTTGCAGGAGATTTGTCTGGGTGTGTTGTATGGACATGAAGGCATTCCAGAGGTCTTGTAAATTCCTGGAAGATTGTGATGTGTTTGTGTGTGTGTTTTGAGGGTGTTGGGGCTAGGTATACTTTTGTTTTTTTTTAAAAAAAAACAGCACCTCCTTTCTAGTGCCTAAGAAAGTATTAAGATGAGAGATTGAGGCTCATGGGTCCTAGCTTGGAAGACAATGTTGGCTGGGGCTCTGTAGAGGCAACAAAATGTGCAGGCCAGAGCTGCAGTTGAGCAGCTGAGCATAGGCTGTTTTTTTTTTTCTTTTCTGGTAGCACAGACACAAAGAGCTCTTGTCTTTCATCCATACACTTCTCTGTTCAGAACATGGGCTGCCCTGCTCCTTTTGAGCCTGATAGTTTCAAACAAACACAAGCAAGGCCTCAATTGTTAATGTGTCCAATTAATACTCATTATTCTGATTCAAAATCAATAGCACATCTTTCTCATGGTTCATCTTCTTGAACATAGATGGGGCATCTGCTGCATATTGAATTTTGTCTTGAGACAGTGTGGTGTTCCATTTGTGTTACAATGCCAAAAGCACATTGCACAGGTATTGTGATAGCATAGTTGCACGCACAAGACATTCATTACAAGAGGAGGAAGTTATCATGTAGTAATACACACGGGGAAAATGTATATTATTACAGGAGGAGGAAGTTATGATGTGGGAAAAGGCTATTATAAGAGGAGGAAGGTATTATATAGGGAAGGCTATATTATTAAAAGAGGAGGAAGTTAAATACAGTGGATAGGCTATAGTATTACAAGAGGAGGAAGGTTATCATGTATACAGTGGACAAGGTATAGCGG